>LIEC01009210.1:0-34621 GCA_001925005.1 Drosera capensis | reverse complement strand
TGATTATATGTCTAAAAATTTTAAATTAATAATATGTAAAATAATAATAATAGGCCTATAAAATTAAAGAGATTCAAAACATATAATATAATGCATGTAATGATATCGAGATTTCATCTCCTCCTCTCTAGAATCTCCCCACTTTTTCTTGTATACAAGCAGTTGGAAAAAGTAGTAGAGGGTGTTTTTGAGCTTCTCACAACCAAACTGCGAGGAGTAGAAAATTGCTACCCCCGCGAGTACACCCCGGGCCCCACTTTTTTCTTTTTCATGCTCTCATCAAAATTAAAATCAAGAATAATTTTTAATATATAATAATAATATATATTTGAATTTTATTAATTAAAATCTAAAAAAATCAATATTGAATATAAAAAAATCTTTAAAATCAAAATTTATTTTAAAATTAATATATGTAAACATATTTTCAACTTCAAATATACCCACATGCTCTTTATCTAATACTAAACATCTCAATCTTTAATTCAAATCATTCATTCAATCTAAAATTTCCATTTTCAGATAGTTGGTTGATTGAAAGTGATTTCCAAACTACACAAAATATCCCTTTTTATCGTCGTGATTTTCAGGCTACATAAAATGTCCCTTTTCAACTCTTTATCTCATCCTAAACATCTCAATCTTTAATTCAAATCATTCATTTATATTTTTTTTCTTATCTTCTAATCTCTTTATTTTATCTTTTTATTTTTGACCATAACCACATACTCCTTATTTCATCTTTTCAACCTCAATCATAATCATATCTTCATACATATATACTATCTTATTGTCTTTTATTTTTCACCTCTAACCATTTTATTCTTCTACTTCAAACTTCGCTCCCATTTGCAACTTCTCAAAATAACAAGAATTTGAATCTATGGACAATCTAAAATTTTCATTTTCAAATAGTTGGTCGATTGAAAGTGATTTTCAAACTACACAAAATGTACCTTTTTATCGTCGTGATTTCCAGGCTACACAAAATCTTTTCAACTCTTTATCTCATCCTAAACATCTCAATCTTTAATTCAAATCATTCATTTATATTTTTTTTCTTATCTTCTAATCTCTTTATATTATCTTTTTATCTTCGACCATAACCACATACTCCTTATTTCATCTTTTCAACCTCAATCATAACCATATCTTCATACATATATACTATCTTGTTGTCTTTCATTTTTCACCTCTAACCATTTCATTCTTCTACTTCAAACTTCGCTCCCATTTGCAACTTCTCAAAATAACAAGAATTTGAATTTATGGACAATCTAAGATTTTCATTTTCAGATAGTTGGTCGATTGAAAGTGATTTCCAAGCTACACAAAATGTCCCTTTCAACTCTTTATCTCATCCTAAACATCTCAATCTTTAATTCAAATCATTCATTTAGATTTTTTTTCTTATCTTCTAATCTCTTTATCTTATCTTTTTATTTTCGACCATAACCACATACTCCTTATTTCATCTTTTCAACCTCAATCATAACCATATCTTCATACATATATACTATCTTGTTGTCTTTCATTTTTCACCTCTAACCATTTCATTCTTCTACTTTAAACTTCGCTACCATTTGCAATTTCTCAAAACAACAAGAATTTGAATCTATGGACAATCTAAATTTTTTAATTTCAGATACTTGGTCGAATGAAAGTGATTTCCAAGCTATACAAAATGTCCCTTTTTATCGTCGTGATTATGCACCAGAATTTACAACTGGACAGGTAGTTTCTTTTTCTTTTCTTTCTTTAATTTTTTAATATTATATTTCTTAATGATAACCATTTTGTTTATATAATTTTTCTTTTTTCATATTTTTGAAATGAGGAATGATCTGTCGACGTGGGTAAGAGAAATAAGTTTACAAAATGGTATCGTCATAGTTATTCTAAATTCCAGAACTATGAAGGGTCCTAAAATGTCAAGATTGGTTCTTGGTTGTAAAAGAGGAGGAAAATACAAAGGTTCATATTTTTCTGGTCAAGTCACATCTTTAAAAAAAACTACGGATACTAAAAAAATGTGACTGTCCATTTAAGTTACGAGGTATACCCAAACCTCCAGAGTGTGTCATGTGGGGGTTGAAGGTCGTTTGTGGTTTTCATAATCATGAACATGTAGAAGATTTTCATGGTCATGAATTTTCATCAAAATTGAAACCACAAGAAGTAGATTTTACGATTGAAATGTCGAGTATTGTGCCTCGTGAAATTATTTCTGTTTTAAAATAAAAAAACCTTCCAACACCACAAATACGAAGAATGTATATATTCACACAAAAAGAAAGAGCGAGGAAGCCTAACTCCCACCCAATATGTTCTAAGCCAGTTAATTGAAAAAAAATATCTCCATCAATTTCTTTCAAACCTAAACACAAATTAAATCATAGATATCCTTTGGTGTCATCCCACGAGTTTTGAGTTGTCTATGAACTTTCCACATATGTTAGTCATTTATGCAACTTACAAAATAAATGAGTATCGATTATCGCTCGTGGAGGTTGTGGGACTCACCTCCATAAGATTTACGTATTCGCTTATGTTCGCTTATCTTAGCAGCGAGAAAGAAGAGAGTTATACATGGGAATTATCTACTTTGAAGACTTTGATGACACAAAAGGGAGTTGTATTGCCATCGATTATTGTCTCGAATCGTGATTTAGCTCTTATTAATGCCATAGAAACTTGTTATCCTTTTGCAAATCACGTGTTGTGTATTTGGCATATAAATGAGGCCGTGACCAAGAAGTGCAGTCCTATACTTGGTCTACAATATCAATCTTTCTTAGTGTCATGGCATTCACTTGTCATTTCATTGCCAGAATCATCTTATCAACAGAAATGGCACGCAATGTGTGATGACTTTAAAAAATACACATAAGTCATCGCATATCTTTTGGAGAAATGATTGAGACCGTACAAGGAACGGTATGCTTCAACATGGTCAAACCAATATATGCATCTCGGAAATCATTCTAGACAAAGGTAACTTTTCTTTTATCGTATAGAATATCATACTTTATTTCTTTAACATAATTATATCGCTAATCATTATTAATAACTATTTATACATGATGGGATTAGCACATGTAAGACTAAAGCTCTATTTAGGCGATACCATCTCATTGCTTCAAACTTCTTTTTGTAAGATACACAAAATGCTGAAACTGAAGCTTGGGAACATTCTAAAATCATTCCAGAAATCTCTCGACATTATAAGACATAAATAGTTACGCGACTCAATATATGATGGAATCAGATCTTGCGTTTCATTGGAGGATCTTGAGCTCATTGATGTGCAACTCCAGGCCACTGAAGAAGCATCTTCCTACCTAGCTGGTTTTTGCAAATGTTCTATAAAGATAACCTGTGGATTGCCATGCAAGCAGAATCTTTCACACTATCGTTCTCAGTCCATTCCTATCCCCCTTTTTAGCATCCATGCTCATTGGCGATAACTCACCATGCACACAAATGAATTTCAAGTATTAGAGTTACTGTAAGCCATGGATCCGGATATGAGGGAGCATTATAGATAAGTTTATTGATATTACTGATCCAGCTCGTAGCACCATTAGAGTGCCCTCATATAATATGGAATATAAAGGTCAGCAAAGTTTACATTGTATTCCATCATCAATAGAGCTATCTACTACAGGTTCTGCAACATCACGAGACCGAGAAAGACGCACTAAACCATATGGAGTTCGTCAAACCGAACCAACACATGGTAACACTTTGGTTCTTCCTATCATCAGTCATTATATTCAGCAATTTCTCGGAGCATTTCATCTTTACATTTCTCATGTTATTGATGTCCGAGGTGATGGTCTACAAAATAAGCATTTCTATGATATGATGTACCCCACACCAAATATTACGAAACATATGCTCTTACAGCTGAATTAGTTTCAGCCTATTGCTCCAAGTGAGTATTGGATGGATTCAATGACTATGGGAGTCCTCATCGCATCAAGAAACAATATGGTACTGTCCAAATTTGACATCCAACCTTTGGGATGTTTTACTCATCTACAACTAAGATCTCCTCCAGTTTCTGTTCAAGAGCGTCGTGAAATTGTCATTGCCCGTGTGAATGGTCATTTAGTTCAGCTTGTTTTGCATTATTATTATTTTGTGTCTTCCGTCCTAACTTGGTGGTGGCAAAATGCATCAAAAGAAGTTAAAGGATGGGTAGATAATTATTTAGTGCGTATTCAATTATGGGACGAAATAATGATCATTAATGCTCCTTAAGTAAGATTTGTATTTTATGTATGAATCATGTGCAACGTTTTAATGGTTTAATGAAATCTTGAATAATTTAATGTTAACATGTTTTTTATATTACATAAATTATCTATTAAATCTGATTATAATATATATATATATTACAATGTATTATAATCCTTATTTTTATGTATGTGTAGGGGTAAAGTATGGATAAAGTAGAGGTAAAGTATTATTTTTATGTATGTATAAGGAAAAAAAGAACTTGGGGGGGGGGGGGGGGGGGGGAAGCAATTCTCCACCGTTATCAGTTGTTCTAATTCGCTGATGGGAATAAACACTTGCATAAATATAAAAATATTGTGAATTATTCAAATATAATTATTTTTTTCAAAATGATGTATTTACATCTAATTCTATATATTTTTCTTTACATCTTACCTAACTTTTGAGGCTATTAAAAGGGCTTATCTAATTAACTATTAATTAGACCTAATCAACTTAATTATGTGAGAAAATTAGGTGTTGATTAATGATTTTGAGTCCTATAAACCGAGCTCATTTATAAGGTGTTATATATACATTTCTAATAGAAGATAACCTCTTTTTCTCTTTATATTCTCTCTCTAAAATAGTTTAATTATTTTGTTAATTTCGATATTTATCGTTCGACGAAATCAAACCGAGTATATTATCGGGGAATCAGTTCAACTTGTTTTACAACATGTTATTAGCTCCATCATCTAACTAGGTGAGATCGAAAGCCAAACGAAGGTTCTATATTATACCCGTATGTTTTGATTTTGTTTTGATTAATATCATAATAATCTAATTAAAATAATTATGATTCCATCGCAGAACGAAGCATCCTCTGTATGGAAACCTATTAATAAGATTCAACAAAATTATGGATCTACTGCCTGACGAAGTATCGCCTGTGTAAAAATCAATTATAATAGTAATCTAAAATAATTATTCGTTTTATCGCCGGACGAAGTATTGCCCTTGTAGAAATCTATTAATTATTTTATATTTCATGTTGGTGCATTTGCTCCAAGTGATGAGACTTGACTTTTGTGTTTTTCATTAAGGTACAATAAATGGCGTAATGGCTTTCATTTATGAAGAAATAGCAAATTGAATCTCGAACAATCTTAACAAATTATTCTGCTATTTATTGTTATTAGTAGTTCTTAACATTGTAACAATCATTTTAATATGATGAATAATAAAATATTTTAATATATATGACTTATCAGCTATTATAGGATCTGATTGTTTTTTATTCACTTTTATGAGTAAATTAGACAATTTTCTAATCCGAATCATTTTTACTTAATTTTAACCATCTTTTACTTAATATATTTTTTATGAAAAATATATTAAACATGGTTATTTTTACATCTTAGTATCGAATTGTTGAAAGCGTTGAGTCACAATCCAATTCAGCAGCCTAATCCAATTCAACGACCCAATCAAATTCAGCGGCTCAACACAACAATCGATCCAGCATGCAACAAAACAAGGAGGCCCAAAACAATTCATCCAAAATGTGGCACCATCTTTGTTGTCATCCACCACCACCATTCAGCCACCAACGTAGTCCAGCAAATCGACGCAGCCAACCATGACTATAGGCCTAGCGGCAATTGTTGAAGACAACCAACGGACGCAGTCAGCAATACAATAACGACCACATATTCGTAGCCACAAGCTTCCAGAAGATCAGATTTCCACAGGCGTGCTCCAGATATTAGAATTCATGACATCCTTGCTGAGATATTATGTGCTGAAATCCATCTATAAAAAGAGACGGACATGAACATTAAGCTAAAATAGAGAGGAGAAAAACAGAGCATTAAGCCACCAGGATTCATAATATAGAAGAAAACTGAAAAAACAAACACAGAGACGCCAACATAATCAAACAGCCATTCGCACACGACGGGCAGCTGAAGCGTGGCTGAGACGAGGTTGTGCGGCTGGTGGCTACCACGACGAGGTGCGACTGGTGAGAGGCGGCTGGGCTGCGGGCGGATGAAGCGACAATTGGGGCGGAAGAGGACGAGGTCGTGGAGGCGTTCGTGGTCGTGGAAGATTCCATGATCGACATTATAGTCTGATTACAAGTGTGAGCCATCAGAAAGGGCAAGATGACAATCAGGCACAGAGAAGGGGAGAAGCTCCATATAACAGTCCCAAGAAGAATGTCAAAGAAAAGTGCTATACTTGTGGGATGGAAGATCATTGGTTTAGGTCTAGTAAAACTCTCCCAAACAACAGGCCTGATATTTATTGGATTTGCAGAAGGTATAGTGTTGCTCCAACCTAAAGTTATTTGAATGATGCTCAACACATTATATATTGTTAATAAGTAACAATAGTTTTGGGTTTTTTTGTGCCCATGAAATGAGACCATTTGTGTTGAATCCTAATGTGGATTATATCTCACGATGTATTTAAATAGATGATATTATATTTTTCTTATTTTTTTGGGAGATATTGATATATTCATCTACACCCTTATCTATATAAGACGGGATGATGTATTGTTTATTATAATTAATAAGAGATCCATACTTTTTTCTATATTCTCTCTTTCTATGCGTTTTTACTATTCGTTTGTTGAGTTGATTCCATTAGTCACTGATTACATATTTTATAACAACAGCTTTATAGATAGTTACACACTTTGTTTGTCAACTACCGTTAGTTTTGGATTTTTATTATTATTTGAATGTTATCAATTTAATTGAAGATTTATGTGTACATTTGAATTTGAAATATTATGTGGTTTTTTTTATTGTATTTAGGTTAGTGATTCTAACAATGGGCATACTTGTGTTATCTGTACACAAAACTTGCAACTTGAAAGTATTGAAATAAAAAAAAGACTTAAGTCTTAAATCAGTCATCTCAAACTCTCTAATCATAGCCTCCCTGAACTCTTTAATCATCTTTGGATCACTCCCTGCAAATATCAAGTCATCAACATATAAAGAGGATGAGAATACCACCATGTGAAGACTTGACATATAAGGCATGGTAATATTGACATCTCTGAAATCCATGAGAAATATGGTAAGAATCAATACGAGTATACCAAGCTCTCAGCCCTTGCTTCAGCCCATAAAATCTCTCTTCAGTTTGTACACCTTATCTTCCATGCCGTATTTTACATAAACGCATGGTTGCTCAATGTATATATCCTCCTTGAGCACCAAGGAAAATATCCATTTGATAAATATTTCATTTATTTTGAGAAGAAAGGGAAGCAATCAAATGCACCGTATCAAGCTTCATAAAAGGAGCAAAAGCTGAGATAAGCAATACGTGGTCTTTGCTTGTACTCCTTCGCAACCAATCTTATTTTGAAACGATCTATCTCTCCTCTTGACTTATACTTTGTCTTGTACATCTATTTCATTCCAATCGTGTTCTGACCTCTTAGAAGATCAGTGAGCTCCCTTGTATTGTTCTTTTCAATAACACAAATCTCTGCATCCATCACTTCTCTCCAACGATCATCAACACAAGCATCTGCAAAAGTTATAGGGTCACAGTCTATAAACAAAAGTACAGTTAACAAGCTCTTTATCTAATGGAACATCATCTGACGTTACCACACAATCCATCAATCATGCTAGTATGCTAAGTTCATGTTGCAATTGATTAGAATCTTCAGGTGCAAGGGATGGTAATTAGGGTTCATAAGGCTCAACATGTTCTGTAAAGGGTAACATAACCTTGCAGTCAGCTTTGATTTTGGAGTTCAATCCTAAACTCCATGCTAATTGAAAGTAGCATCACGGCTAATGACAACCTTCCCTGTCTCTAGATTATATAACCTATACGCCTTGCAATCTTCATTATAGCCAACAAAGATACATTTCTCACCATTATCATCAAGCTTTCTTCTCGACATATCCGACACATGAGACTAAGCAATACAACCAAACACCTTAAGATGCCGTAGTGAGGGTCTTCGATTACCAAATACACTTCTTGTAGGACACTTGGTCAGCACATAAACAACAAAAGAAACAACATCTGTCCAGAACTCCTTGGGCAAATTCTTCAACTTCAACATGCATCAAACCATATCCATGATGGTTCTATTCTTTCTCTCTACGACTCCATTTGGTTACGGGGTATATTGAGTGGTCGACTGATGCTTAACACCATGCTCTTCCAAAAAGACATCACAGACAAGATACTCAATGTCTCAATCAGTTGTCGGAATTTTAATTTGAAAACAGCTTTGCTTTTTCAGCAAAGGACTTGAATTTCTTCAATGCATCACATGCTTCAGAATTTTCCTTCAAAAAATAAACATAAGCTTTTCAACTGAAACCATCAATGAAAGTGAAGTACCTGCAACCTCCACGAGAGGGAACTTCCACCGAACATATATCTGAATGACTGAGCTCCAATGGCTACTTAATTCTCTATGATTTTCTAACTTTAAAAGGGATATGTCTTCTTCTTTCCCAGCACACAAGTTTCATAAATTCGGTTAGGAACCTAAATGACAGGTAAGTCATCAACTATTTTCTTCTGTGATAAAAGGTTTAAACTAACAAAGTTTAAATGTTCAAAGCACATGTGCAATAACCAATTGTCATCCAATGTCATAAAGGAGAAAGAAGAAACACTTCCATAAGTAATCCTCAGCGAAAACAGACGATTTGAGGCCATATTTACCTTCGTGATTAATCCCATTCGACTATGAGCTATGGTGCAGAATTTATCAAAGATGAGAACATCATACCCTTTCTCTGAAAGCTGACCCATGCTCAACGAATTCTGATGAAGATTTGGCACATGTCACCACCTTATCCCATATCCAAGAACTATATGTTTTCCTTGTTAGAACTCTCAACACTACATGCCAAGAGCATTGTCTTCGAGTTTGTTGGAATAATCATGGCTTGCTGCTCTGAGTCATTCACCACTCAGTGAAGTCTATTCGTGGGTAGTTTCATCCTCGAAGTCATGCGTAGAAGGAGTAGCTCGAAAGAGGGAGAAGGTGGAACACGTCTCACACATCACGTGTTCAAAGCATATTTTTAGGAAGCTATTGTTTTCTATTTTTCCTTTAAAAAGCTAGTACGCAGTTTAGTATTGTAATCCATCAGTTCCACTTTCAAGTTTTAATTAAACAAAAAGAAAATTCAGGCAAAGATTTGTTTATTTCTTTTCTGGTACGTTTGGGTGTATGAGATCCAAAGTTGAGGCCTATAGAGTCAACGTGTTGTGGATTATTTTCTACAACATGGGTCTAAACTTCTCCTATTTTATGTCTTTGAAATTATGAGTTCTATGTCCTATGTAACCATAGTTATAGTATTGAGTTCATTTATTTTTTATAATGACAATGATTGAACAAATTAATTTTGGATACAGGTTGGTAAAAAACACAAGAAGACCCGTAGGGGTTGATATCAAAATTGAGATAGAAGTATGCATGGCTGAGGCCTTCTCTGGTTTTCATAAATATGACATTATACATGGAAATTCTTTGTTTTAGTGATAATGCTGATTATGTTAAGTCCTTTTTCTTTATACCGAATATCTTATTCATGGACTAATATTATATTGAGCCAAATCCGAATTGCTATAAAAATCAATTTTGGATGATTTTGTAGATATGAAAAGTGTAGGAGGCATAAGCATATAAAGAAGATCAAGGTTTACTAATTCCTGGAGTTCTATAAAAGAAAGATCATCACTAGGAAATAAAAGATCGATTGTCTTATCAACCTTGCCATCCTATTACAATCGGAACAAAAAGAGCCTAACTGGGCATACAAAGAAGTTCAATCCAGCTCCACAAACATCCACGAGCCAAGCCTAACAATCTTAAGGTGTTTTGGAGCTGACACACAACAACCACGCAAAGAAAGGTGCTCCTGATTGGTTGGAGTGCTGATCAAAAAAACTTTCTTGGTTCAAGGTGACCGTACCCGAGGAATATCAAGGCCTTGTTGTGAACAAGGATGCCATTGCAAAGAGTACAATTCATAAGACTAAGGACCAAAATAGTACGAGGTGTTTCTACAGGGGATTGAAGTTGAGGGTACGAGAGTTCTATCAGAGATAATATAAACTAGAGGTGATAACGCTCAATCTGGGGTAGAACAAAGTGTACCTAGCGTGATGTATGGGGGACTGGTACAACTGGCAATTGGTGTTATAGGGGATCTCTGAGATTTATCTTGGGAGATTGGTGAAGGAGAGGGAGAACGGTGTATACTAGTGAAGGTGATCATATTATAAAGTTCTCAAAAATCCACTAAATACTGGATATAAGTCTCTTATCCATAGTTTTGACAAGAGACAGACCAATTTAAACATTGTGGCCACTCTTTTTTTTTTATTTCTTTCATACTTGATCGATCAGAAGCATGCAAACAAGACAATTGGTGACAAATAATCAAGCATACACGTTGAACATGACCTAAACCTTTCTAAAGACTCGAGCCTTCCTTATCAAAAAGTGAAAAGGGTTCAAAAATTCTTGGATACTCAATTCAGTCCCCTTTTCGTCTTGAGTACACTTTGTAAACTAACAATATTTTGTATCATATTAGTTACTTCTTAAAGGCTATTTGCTTGAGAAGAAAAAGATGAGTTTGACAGAGGTTAGAAAAGAAGGTGCATCTGAGCACAGGCCATTACATTTTGATGGAACCTACTACGGTTTATAAAAAGAGAAGATGAAGATTCACATTTAATGAGAAGACTGATAGTTATGGGAGATAACTTAGAATGGACCACGAAAGATAGAGAAAAAGGATATTGATAAAGTCAAGAGGTGAATGGGTTAAGAAGACTTTTAGAAGATGGAGCAGAACGCAAGAGCAAGAAAGAATCTCAACTGTGACTTGACTGGTAATGAATACAAACAAATCTCAATTTGTAAGACTGCCAAGAAGATTTAGGATACTATGAAGATAAAATATGAAGGAATCAGTGAGGTAAAATTTTTAAAAGAGCAATAAAAAACCGCCGAACGTTGATCACAGACCCCCGACCACTTATTATCGTCAATTGCGGACCTCCGACTAACGATCGTCGTCGTCGACCACCGCCCATCGGTTTTCGTCCAATTAATGGCTGTCAATGTCGATCGCCAACCACCTACTACGATTGACCACCGATCGTTGACCAACGCCTGTCGGCTATCGGCCATTGGCCGCCGGTCGACCATGCACCACTATTTCTCTCCCTACCCACGATCATCGCCCAGCTCCCGACCCATATATGTCGTACGACCGTAGCATAAATAGATTTGTTGAATTTTGGTGTCATAATCTCATTTGTATCAAACATGCCTTGTGAGAGACATGATGCCTAGTATTAATAGTGAAGAGATTAATAATCCCCTCATTATTTATTGTGTCTTATCCCAGCTGTGTATCAAACGAGACGACCCGTACTCTTACCGAAGTATGTATATTGTTCAAAGTGTTTTTTGATTTTAAATTTTTTATTGTGCCTTTTAACAGTTTAATAATATATGTTTAAGTAGTTTTTTCGACGGATGAGATTAATAATACCATCTGAGGAGGTGAGATTAATATTGGAGGTATTAAAGAGGTTATCCCACTAGATGGGATTACTAATCCAAGTGTTATTTTTCATATTAATTATAGGATTAGTTATCTATTCCCCTCTTATCCTACATACCAAACCTAGTCATAGAGTAATGTGTGGTTCAATCATGTGACATTGGATTTAGAAATCAATTTTATTATGTTCCAATCTACTTGTAACTATTTAACCTATCATGAGCTCTTATATATGTTTCAAATTTTTGTGAAATTTAATGTGTAAAAAGTATTTTATTTTTTTATATAGTGGGGTTTACGGTAGCAATTGAAAAAGAATTTAGTGAAATTTAGTATAACAAAATATGATTTGTTGATTTTTTTTAATATAAATTTGTTAAAAGAAAAAATATTACAAATATATTAGAAAAGATCAAAAAAATTTGCATGTATAATGAAATGAAAAGAATAACAACTCCAATTTCTCAATGATTATTTTAAATTAACCACACTCACTCCAATAGTTTTAGGAAATCTTTTAACATGATGTTACAATGTTAAATATAAATAAAATTTTATAATAAATAAAAATGAGATTATTTTTAAACAATCAGTTCATCGATTTTGACATCAGAGCTCGCGCTCTAAATGGTACGGTCCATGCCTCGACATATCCATGTTGTCAGTTTTGAGATGAACAAAATATCCATGTAAATACACACACCATGTAAATACCGATATCACCCTCACAAAATGCCTTCCCCACTCCGCTTCCGGTCCATCCTCACATCACCGCATCTCCTCCTCCTCGGACGCCGCCTACCCATCGTCGGCGCCTTGTGTCTTCTCAGCTTCGGCCTCTCCAATCTCCACTCCTCCCTCTCCTCCTCCGCCGCTGCCGCCGGATCACTCTCCGTTCTCAGGTAAGTCGAACGAACCGAGCCGTGATGATTTGGGTAGAATTTCGATGCTGTTGTTGATCGAGTGTTGGTGATTTTGCGCGATTAGTCGCTGAGCTTTGGTGATTGGTGTTGCAGATCGAGAAGTGTGCAAGCAAGGACTAAGATGGAGGCGGCGGCGAGCTCGACTGTGCCGAGTATCGTTGTCTATGTTACTGTCCCTAACAAGGAAGCAGGTTGTTACTGTTGATACGATGATGATGTTGTTCATTTGGAACTTCGATCTACGCGATGTAAATTTGATTTATCAATAATTAGATGTTTGTGATCATTTGCGGTTGCTTGTTTCGGGGAAATTCTGTGTGATATTTCGACAAGTTTCGAATCAGATATCGTACTTAATTACTTTGGATCCCAAGAGAAGCGTTGTATGCAATTTTGCATCTGCTGGGTTGAGGGGATGTCTTTCTTGAGGATTTGAACATCTGATCAGAGCATTCTTGTAATGTCAGGCCAATTGATTGAGTTTGGTGTCTATGTCTAATTGTTATGTCCGGTTGTCAACATTATATGAACCTTATGATACGGTTTCAAATTTCTAGCCAATATGTATATGACCACGGGAGGGTTCGCCATAATCAGTTGCTCGGAATCAACATGTAGGATGATAGCAAGAGGATCTATCCTTTTGTGCATTTCCCTATTCCTTCATGAAGTTACTGTTAAATTGAAGGAACTTATAAATCCCCTGGATTTTGTAGTCAGTTTCTCCCTAGCCGACCTTGGATGTGTTTCAAAAGAAAAAGTAAAAGACAAGGATAAAGGATTCCTTTTTGTGCTTAGCTATTGTTGCATCTTTATGTCATAGATAGTTTATCTTAACGGTGCCTGGTTGCTGAAGATATGTCACTGAGACTGATGAAAACTTTGTGCAGGAAAGAAGTTGGCTGAAAGTATTGTGAAGGAGAGACTTGCAGCATGCGTGAACCGAGTGCCAGGCATGTATTGCTTAATTAGTATTTTACAAGTGTAGTTTTCTTCATAAGTTGCATCATGCATGGCTTTGATCTTGTTTAGTTAGTATGGTGACAAGATAAGCTGTGATGCCTATTTGTGCTTAAAACAGCTTTTCTGAATCCGTGTTGCATTGATTGTATATGTGCCTTTTTTTCTGTTCTTTTTTTGGCAAGGGGAACGATTCGTTTCATTGATACAAACCCTGTCCATATGCAGCACTTTCTTCAAAGAAGAAATTTCTTCATTGGTTGTATATGTATATAAAATTGGTAGCAGAAGGTGCTAGCCATCTTCCTGCATAACTATCTGTTTTTCGATCTCATCAACTTTTGTTCCTAGTCTGAAACATTTGTTTCTAACTTTCTACTATGCAGGTGTAGAGTCGGTATATGAGTGGAAGGGAGAGGTAGGTCTCATGTTCCTTCAGTTAATCAATGGTCATGGTAGTTGTGTTTGATATTTGTGAGTTTTGGACACTGGATAAGCGGATACCTCATACCTCAATGATCTATTGGCGCACCGTGATTGTATTATGACTTTGCTACCTGATAAAGAGCTTCTCCTTTCTCCTTCTTCAAAATTTCAATCCTGAGATTCACTCATTGAGTTCTCTTGCTTCTGATATAGATCATTCTCGTCTATCCTTAGCTAATTATTTTTGCGCAAGTTATGAGAATCAAAACGAAATAGTAAATGCCTTCTAGCTCTGTTGTAGTGAAGTGCATGTATTCACTCATAGTTTAGCATCTCCCATTTCCTTGGTTCATCCAAATATCCTTTATAATGTGAATTTTTTGGAGTTGTCCTTTCAACTTGGTACAGCTATTTTGCTTTAGTTTGTGGCACATTCGGATTGGGTAAGAATAATACTCCATTGCTGATTGCCTTCATTGTGCTAAAATTTGTTCAAGATGTATGAAAAAACCGAAAAGTCCAGAAAATGTATATTTTGATATGAAGTTTGAAGCATTGCGCGACATTCTCATTGCTTGGTTACTGATGATTGCAGATCCAAACCGACTCCGAGGAATTGCTTATTATCAAGACCAGGGAATCTCTTTTGGGCGCTCTGACAGAACATGTGAAGGCAAACCACGAATATGAGTAAGTTTGCATTGCGATGTTTGAGGCTTTTTGATTCAATGTATATCGGATAGCGATTCTACAATGTGACCAAAGCTGAGCTGGGTTTCCATCCCGCCCCCTTGGTCCTCCAACACCAGGGGATAACATCATAGATCTCGCCTCCAGATGGATTTTGTTTTTGCTAGTACGTTGCACGACAGCATCTATTGTACATTCACAGGTTACCTGAAGTGATCGCATTGCCTATCACCGGAGGAAACTTGCAGTACTTGGAATGGATCAAGAACAGCACAAGGGACTGACTCGCACCGCAAGGTTATTCTATCTAGCGGGCGTCTTCTAATCCTGTGAACTTTTTTTCCTTCTCCAAGTGCTCTGTGGGAGTTGGCTTTTGAAGGATGATGTTTATGTAAATTTAACTTGAAATATGTGTGTGTACTACCAAGGTCTAAGAAGGATGCATCATTCCGAACGCGAACTATACATCAATGATCCTCTCTTGCTGAGCAGAAATTTAAGACACCATGAGAAGAACAAGCCTGGTGACTTTCTAGTTGTGAATTTTGTGATGAGGGAATTGCGTTTGGCAAGAATCAAGCTTTTATTTTGTTTAGCATATGAAAATACTTATCGATGTTTATAGCTGAGAACTTGTAATCGATTCAACACCCAAGCCAGCTTTCTCTAAATCAAAAATTATCTCAACGGATACCCCCTCGTGTCAATGGCATGTTTAGTTTGGGATAAATTAGGCGGTATTATACTACTACAGTATTTCCAAGCTTGAATAGTCGATACTATAACCAGACTTGATTACTAGTGATGTCACATATTCTTAAGAATGATGGGTGCGAGTATATTCTTATGAATGATGGTTGCCATGAACCGCACCCCTAGGACATAATTTAGGTTATATTAGATCTCAAATCATATAAACAAATGAGATTAGAAGTCAGATTCCAAAAGCTCATCTAAAATGGAGTACTTAAAATATTGAAACGATGGTACAAAATAGGTAAGTTAATGCATCACTATCTCAGTATTCTTGCGTGATTTTAGTTTGCATGTCTCTGACCATGACCAACATCTCTAGTATACACTTTAACATTACACTTGACCACCAAAAAGAAAAAAAGAAAAAAAAGAGAGCTCACAAGTGACTTACAAAGATGCATGATAACCATTTCAAATTTCAAATGAATTGGTTAACCATTTCAGTTTATAATTTTCAAAATTTATTTAAAAAGTCGAACCGATAAATCAAAACTGAACTAATCAACACTGTGACTAACCAAAGCCAATACAACAAACCAATGTCTTCTTCCATGACATGAGAACGAAGTTTGCAATTATGCATGTAGTACTAATGTTGTGATGAATTCTCTATTTTTATTTTACTTTGGTTGCTCCTATCATCGCCAACATTTGTGCACCCATATCTCTACCATTCCACTATCAACGTTACATTTACACTTGCCATCAAAAAAGAGTTCACAAGCCATTTTGCAAGATGCATGAATTTGATCCATAACAACAAAACCAATACCAATTTGTAAATCATACAGTAAACCATTGATCTGAATCGATTAAATGAGGATTTCCGTTTTCAATTTCAATACGGTTGCCTAATCATTTCACCTTTCAACTTTCAAACAAATGGATTCAACAAATCGAACTGATCCAAGTCATAACTAACCAAAGTTCATACAACTAACCAACACCGAGAGTTGATTTCGGTTTTCAATTTCGAAAATAACTGATTAATTATCTCGATTTTCAATTTCAAAACCAAACCAATAAAAAAAAATCGAACTGATCAATCATGACTAGCCAAATATAATACGACAACTAACCAAAGTCTTCTTCCATGGGCATGAAAATGAAGTTTGCAAATTGCAACTATGCATGGAGTACTATATTGCGATGAAATCTCTAAGCAAAGCATATTTTTTTTTTCCAAGAATGGATATTTAGAAGATTGACCAATGAACCCCTACCAGTCAATTGTGTGAAGAACAAGCAATATGCAACCTCCTCTTCCCTTTCTTCTCCAATCACCAACTACAATTGCCACTTCACTCACCCACCACCCTCTATAAAATCCCTATTTTCCATCACTACCCCTCCATTTTCACAAATTTCACCAAATACCCATCTGCCCTAACCCACAAATCTCTCCCAATTTGACTCAAACAAACCCTCAAAGCTCAAAGCTTTGCATCAATGGCTTCTTCAATCTCAGGACTCTGTTCTCACACCTTCACCCCCAAATCCAAACCCATATTGACCTCCCCAAAAGACCCGATTTTGAACCCGACCCGTTTCACCCTTTTGACCAAAACCCTCAATCCTCGTCCCTTTGCTCTCAATTCCCTTGCCCGTGAAATCCCCTCATCTTCATCGTCTTTGCCCTTTGTTGCTTCTAGTCCATTAATGAAGGAGGAGAAGAAGAAGGGTTTAGGGTTGGAGAAGGATCCTAGGATTTTGTGGGGAAGATATGTGGATTGGTTGTATCAGCATAAGGAGTTGGGGTTGTATCTTGATGTGAGCAGGATTGGGTTCACTGATGAGTTTGTGAAGGAAATGGAGCCGAGGTTTGAGCTGGCGTTTGAGAAGATGAGGGAGCTTGAGAATGGCGCTATCGCGAACCCTGATGAGAGGAGGATGGTGGGGCATTATTGGTTGAGGAATTCGGAGCTGGCTCCGAACTCGTTTCTTAAGGCGCAGATCGAGAATGCCCTTGATCGGGTTTGTTTGTTCGCGGATGATGTGGTTAGCGGTAAGGTAATGTCGCCGTGATGATTAGGTTTTCGATACTAAGTCTTATGCTGTAGCTTTTGTTGTGTTGTTAAATTATGTGATTTTCTTCACTGATGATGATTTGGATCGATCGGTAGATTTGATGGGGAAATGGAGCTTCGTGATTGTGAATTCATAGATTGTTATGTGTTTCATGGAGGATGAGAAATGTTGATGGCGTTGACTTTGGAAAAGAAATAGTGTTCTAGAATGTTTAAGTTTGCTGATCAGTCTGTTCAGTCGAGTAATCGTTGTAGCTATAGTTGGATTGGATTCTTTATTGGTTCTATGTTGATAAGAAATTTCAAATTCTGGTGAGGTGATTCTCAGTTGATGAAAGTAATTTTACGGTTTGGTGGAGGATGTTGATGATAGTTGACTTCGGACTAGAAACTGTGGTTTAGAGTGATTCAGACAACTGACTAGTTTGATCAATCGACTGATTGGCGTAACTAGAAGCTGATGATTTAGTGGTTATGTTTTTTCGAGTGATAGTTGAATGCTTCAATTGTATCTATAGTTCAGGACTTCCGATCCTGATGGGTGATTCTGATTTAGCATGTGGGTTCATTTGCCATCTCTGGTAACCAAATGTGAGGCTACATAAAAAATACGAGGTCAAAGTGTCAATTGAGCAATGATGAATTCTTCATTGGGATGCTACGGGAAATGTTATCACATATCGAGGCACCTGAATTGACATTTGAGATCCTTTTCCCTTTTTGTGGTGATGGTGGCTGGGGGATATAAAAACTGTGGTTTTGAAAGGTAATGGCTATTGGTCCACGGTCCATGGTCCACTTATGGTACCATGATAAGAAAGGAAGGATGTCTTTCTCCCCATGATCCTCAACCTCTTTCTTAGAAGCATATGGTGTGCCATGCAACTAATGTGATTTAGATAGATAGCCTTGATAAATGATGTGACTTGTCAAGCATTCCAATTAGGAGAACTTAGCTTCCTGTCTGCGATGTTTGCTTTATCTGTCTATCATTATGATTTGTAGAGCAGAAAGAGAATTTTAACCGTTCTTTGTCGAGCATCACTCCTGTTTTTATGATTGCAATATTTCTATGAGAATAGATCATTGTGCCCACTGAACTAGCAAAATACGCGCCCTGATATGGAAACATTACCTCAAATTCGTACCTGCAGATTAGAACTCCAACAGGGGAGCAATTTACCCAAGTGCTTTCGGTCGGGATTGGAGGTTCAGCATTGGGACCCCAATTTGTTGCAGAGGCACTAGCTCCAGATAATCCTCCCCTCAAGGTGTAGTATAGTTCTGTTCACTTTTGCTCCTGTTAGACCTTAATTTTAACCTCTACGAACATGTGTATTGTTGATAGGGGAATAAAAGCAGCTGTTACTGCTGGAAAACCTTCTGCTGATGACCTGTCTGCTGGTATGCTTTGCAGATCAGGTTCATTGACAATACAGATCCTGCAGGAATTGATCATCAAATTGCACAGTTGGGGCCGGAGCTTGCCTCTACCCTTGTAGTCGTGATTTCAAAGGTTCGAACACATGCATATTTCTTCACGTGACGTCTCAGTTCCTTGTCTTCAATTATCTTTCTCATCCAGCAGTAGTTGTGGTTCTTAGAGTGGCGGTACACCAGAGACAAGAAATGGTCTATTGGAGGTCCAGAAGGCCTTTCGTGAAGCTGGCTTGGAATTTGCAAAACAGGTTTTGATCTCAGGTTCAACATCTAATTATGATCGTGTGGTTTTATAATGATGAAATGTTGGCTTAAAGTCATTGGGTGGTTTAAGTGCAAAATCATTTTTTATTTTATTTTTCGTTTGGTTGTTTTTTGAGTATTTATTGAGATCTGCATTAGTGGCACTGCCAATTATTGGTGTCGTTCCATTTTTCTCTTTCTTTTTCTTGTCTTTTTTTAAACGAAGTTTAGAGAGGTGGTTTTCACTATTAATTTTGATGCTCTGATTGAAACTCAAGTTGTATCAATTCTTGGATCATAGGGCCTTCTATTTGTGGTCACTTCACACATTTGCGCCGATTAGTTTCTGTTTGGATTATTTTGGTGAATATGAAATTCTAGTATGATTACATATGCTTTAATCTTGCTGCTTGACCAGCTAAAAGGTTATTTGCTATTCTTGTCCCTAAGAATTTGGTCTAAAATCAAATTACTTTGTTCTGAAGCATTTGATTCATGATTGGATATTTACAAGGTCATTTTTGCAGGGTGTTGCTATTACTCAAGAGAACTCACTGTTGGATAAGACTGCTAGAATTGAGGGTTGGCTAGCGAGATTTCCCATGTTTGACTGGGTGGGTGGTAGAACATCTGAAATGTCTGCTGTAGGTCTACTACCAGCAGCACTTCAGGTCAGTTTCCGTGGATCTTTGCGATTACTGAATGCATTTGACTGAATCCAGGATTCCTAGGATAATTTCTGCGGTTCTACCTCATTCTCTTTCAGGGCATTGACATCAAAGAAATGCTTGCGGGTGCAGCATTGATGGACAAGGCAACTAGGACCACTGTGGTACTCTCTTAGACCCTTCATCTTTAACCTTTAAATGTTACTTGAAAGATGTATAAATCCTTTTAATCTCCAAGTTCAACATTTTTACTGATTCTCTTTCACGACTGAACCTTGTTTTCAGTTGAGAAACAACCCTTCGGCGTTGCTGGCTCTGTGCTGGTACTGGGCATCTGATGGTGTTGGATCAAAGGTGATGCTCGTGCTACCTTTATCTTGTGTCTTACCCGATAATGTTCTGTCCATGTGTGGTTCACTTTTCTACTTTTATGACTGAAGCCAGATTTTTTTGTTATTTTGTTTTTGTTATTTTGTTTTTGTTTTTTTTGTTTTTGCTCTCTATCTACAGGATATGGTTGTCCTGCCTTACAAAGATAGCCTATTGCTATTTAGTAGGTATCTTCAGCAGCTGGTCATGGAGTCACTTGGAAAAGAATTTGATCTGGATGGTAACAAGGTATTCTTTCTGAGCTGTGCCGTGGCTCTAGTTATCCGCTACTTCAATGGCAATTGTAATTTCCTTTCTCCTTTCACGAAGTTTGAGTGGCATGGATGAAGGTTTTATAATGCTAGATTGAGCAAAATATAAACAGATAGATTTGACATAGAGCCAAGAGCCGTTGTTTGCCTACAACTGTGATTTAAATTTCTTATTGCTGTCCTTTTGAAGCTTATTTTCTTTATAAAAGGTGAACCAAGGACTGGCTGTGTATGGCAACAAAGGGAGCACGGATCAGCATGCGTGAGTTTATTTGGATTTCCTTGTCATGCAGCTATGTTATAAGTGGTTTCCTGTCATCCCTCATGGACGTTGTTTTTCATGTAGCTACATTCAACAACTGAGAGAAGGTGTGCACAACTTCTTTGCGACATTCATCGAAGTGCTACGTGATAGGCCTCCTGGTCATGATTGGGAGCTTGAACCGGGTGTCACATGTGGTGACTATCTCTTTGGAATGCTACAGGTCTGTTTTATTACTAATAAAGCAATCTTAGACCACCTTTGTATCTACAAACAACCTTCAAAGTTATTATCCATGCAACTTATAGTTGTAATGTTAATCAGAGTAGTCTTTCTTCTTTTTGAATCAGGCTCTTGGAACCGGACGTGGTTTAATGTTTTCCCATATTATAACTTTTGCAGGGGACTAGATCAGCTCTCTATGCTAATGATCGTGAATCGATCACTGTAACTGTTCAAGAAGTGACATCTAGATCAGTAGGGGCTATGATTGCCCTTTACGAGAGAGCAGTTGGAATATATGCCTCCTTGGTCAACATCAATGCCTATCACCAACCAGGTGTCTTATATTCCATCAGTTTCTGTGTTCCGTTAGTTTAGTTTAACGTAAATTTCACTAATTTTGTCTCCTCCAGGTCAAATCGATATCAAACGCACGGTAGCACCACCCATTTCAACATTTGTTTTTAGCAGTTACTCCTTTTGGTCTTATGCATGATTCCCTCCTTTTTTCTTTCAGGTGTCGAAGCTGGGAAAAAAGCTGCTGCTGCAGTATTAGCTCTTCAGAAGCGGGTTCTGGCTGTACTTACCGAGGCCAGGTATGAAAGAAATCTTGTGTACTACTTGCTTAAAACATAGCATGATGCCTGACTGTTGCTAATTTGCATGAACATGGTGTTACTTTGATTCAAGCTGCAAGGAGCCTGTCGAGCCTTTGACAATTGAAGAAGTAGCTGACCGCTGCCATTCGCCTGAAGATGTAAAAAACCAACCTTTTCTACTATGCCGTATATCCGCATCTGCAGAAATCATGATCTTTTCTTCTGATCAACATGAATAATCATCCAATGCTGCAGATTGAAATGATCTACAAGATTATCTCACATATGGCAGCAAATGATAGAGCAATTATTGCTGAAGGGAGCTGTGGCTCTCCTCGAAGCATAAAGGTTTTCCTTGGAGAGTGTAATGTGGATGACTATGTATAAGGTAGGTCGATGCGATGACATTGCTTCTTAGTTCTTCGGGCTTTCTGAACTCTGAAGTGTGTACAGAATTGTCCTATGAATAAGAGCTTATCTGGAACTTGTGCTTTGTTGGGCTAGACATGTCGCTGACATTTTGCACATCCAAGAGATAGTGGCTGTGTATCTGCACTTGATGAAAATAGTCTTCACTTATGTGCAAAATTTTGTTCTAATCGATCAAAGCATTGTGAAGTTGCAGGTCATCGTTGCATGCAATTGCAACCTGCCGACAGATTAGCATACTTCTTATTGCCCCGTCCTGGTTTTTCAGCAACTTCTACGAAAGCATGTCAGCGTCCGGCCTGCCTCAATGGAATAAACACCCTGCATCTGGAGTTCTGGTATTTTTCCTTGTTTTATGTAAAAAGAATTAGCATTCGCGTTGAATAATTCCGAGTCCAGAAACTAAGTCTGAAGCCTCAGTTTTTCTCTCAGTTATGAAGATAATGTAAATACAGGCCCTTCGAAGACTTTGAATACTGAATTGCTGTTGTTTAATGAGTTCCACGGTGCCATGCGTCTTGTGTGATTTCCCTATGCTTTTCTTCTTGCTTTCACCTTGTGCGAGTTATTTCCTTCATTTCGGGTTGGAATCGTATCAATAGCATTTCCGATGTGGCTATAGCTTTTTTCAACGGCGAGTATCACATTGTTAGCTCTTGTCGCTTGGCATAAGTATGCGAATTTACATTATTTATGACTAATGATTCGGTTGGTAAAGCTTTCGGTATACAGGATTGCTTGCCAAAGTGCTTTGCTGATGCCTTCGATTCATTTATTGTGTTGGCTTTTCTTAGTGCTACGGTGTGAGTTACATTCATTTTCGATATTCATTTAGTTTATCATTACCGCTTTTGGGAGTCGCTTTGTTCGCTAGTTAGTTGGTTCGAGCTTGCAACCATAGTCAATCCTAAGAGTTTTGAATCCTCATGATTGAAAGCATCATGGGACTTGTCCTTTAGTTGATCGTTTTTTGAAATGCAGATTTACTTGTGACATGAAGTTCCGGTTCAGTAACGTTGTTTGGGTTTAGTAGGTAGGTAACTGAGAAAGCGGTTAAGCGATTCTCCGTTACCCAAATAAGACAAATTAAGTTTAGTAGTTAGCTCGATGAGCTCTTCTGTTTAGAAATTTCCAGGTTAGGATTGTAACTTGAATGTTGAAATTAAGGCAGAATTTCAGCTTCCTCTTTCTACTCAAACCACTCTTGACCATTTTTTTAAGCTTTAGTCTGGTTTTATAAATTTTTTTCTCATACTTTCCTCTCTCTACACTCTCAAAGTTTTCAAAACTTGTTTTTCCCGTCCATCTGTTTTCCTCCGAATCTGAGCTATAGCCCATAATTTTTGAGAAATTGATGACTATGAAGATGTCGACTGACCCTAGTGTTATTTAACCTATCTCGATTGTGGTTAAGGGGCTTTTCCCGAAGGATTTGGGGAATTCAAAAGAATCCTAATTTGGAGACAAACCTTAAATTGAAGAAATTGAGTATTTGATGATTTGGTAGCCAAATCATTGCTGTAAACGGTTAATAAGGAACGAGATTATGTTCCGCGTCAACTGAGTAAAGCACAAAAAGAACGTGTCTTTAGGGAGGCACAAAGGAAAGGTGACGTCTCGGTGGCTACCAAGGATGTTCAGCAAAATCGGATCGCTGCTGATGTAGTTGGAAGGGTTAATGGAGGGAAGGTGATGCCTGTGCGATCTTATGTATCTATGGTGAATTCCAATCCTCTTGAGAAGAAGATGAAGTTGTCTTTTGTGGAACCGGCTTCACAAGGAGATGTGCCAATATTTGTCCCTGATGAAGGACTGCTCAAGGAGACCCATGAGAGATGGAATGAATACCTAGTGGGTTACTTTATTAATGGTAACCCGAGGTATAAGATGGTTGAGGGTGCAGCAAAGGGGTTCTAGAGCAAGTATGGCTTGGAAGAAGTTCTAACTGATAAATCGTACTTTTATTTCTTTAAGGTCCTTATAGGTAGGGTTAGATCTCAGATTTTGGAAGGTGGCCCATGGATATTTTATGGGAAGACCCTTATCCTACAGCAATGGACTCCGAACTTGATCTTGTGTGAAGAGCAGCACGGTAAAATCCCCTTGTGGATTAAGTTTCATAAGGTTTCATTGGCTTTATGGACCTGTGCAGACCTCAGCGGTATTGCTAGCCTGGCTAGGAACCAACTATATGCTAGTTCTTTCACAAAGAACAATTCCAAATTGGCTTTTGCTCGAATATGTGTAGAGATTGAAGTTGGAAGGTCCTTCCCTGATAGGGTTTTTGCGAAAATAGAGGATACACATCATGAGATCAGGGTGGAGTACCAAGATAGGCCTGTGGTGTGTAAGAAATATAGAGTCTTTGGTCATAAGTGTACGGATACAACCTCTGCCAATTTGCCTTTGGTGGTTGAGGTACCTAAGAGTAGTAATAGAGTTATTGTTGCTGCTACTCAGGAGATTGAATGGATGTATGTTCAAGGGAAGAATGCCAGAAGGATGGACAAGGGGACTGAGATAAATGAGAGAGCAAAGGTTGCTTCTAGTAGCAGTACAATCCAAACGCCAACTGATGCATCCACTGGTGGGCACGATACATGAATTGCACAGGGTGACTCTCAAGAGAATGCTAGTAATTGAGAGGACTCTACCTTTAATGTTTCTATAGGGAAGGACGTAATGAAGGTTCTTGAGACACAGCTTGGACTTGTCATTGAGTTTAACTGTGAGGTTAACAAAACAACACCAGTTGAAGCTTCCATCAAGTTGTGCAAGAGCATACTAAGAACCTGTCAAAAAAAGTGGCTAAGAAGGAGGTCAAGAAGTTAGGATCAAAGAAGAAAGGTAAGGAAAAGAAGTTCAAGATAAGGATAAGGGTAATGATACCCTTATGGGCAAGATGAGGTAGCTAACCTCTCTTGACTACTGTATAGTTATTTTTGTTTATGGATTTTGGAACTTGGAATATAATGTGTTTAGGGTACCCTGTGAAGAAGGCCAAGATTAGATTTTTGATTTCCTTTAGGAAATAAAATCTTTTTGCAGTCCTTGACACTAAGATACATGAGGAAGACTCAGATGTTGTTATGAGAAGTCTATTGCCTGGCTGCAAGTTTATTTTCAATTATGGATACTCAGATAAGGGAAGAGTTTGGGTTTGTTGGGATCCTAGAGAGGTTTCTTTTGGGGTCTTAGAAATGGCAGACCAAATGATCCATGGGAAGGTATCTCTTATCACTGGTGGCCTGGATATTATGGTATCTTTTGTATATGCAGAGTTCAGATATGTGGATAGAAGAGCACTATAGGATGAAATGGTAAGCATGAGTGCCCAGGTACATGATACATCTTGTATAATCATTGGGGATGCATCAGATAGACAAAGGGGTACAACAAAATGGTTGCCTTCTTTGATGAATTCAGGCAATGTGTTGAAGCCACTGATCTCCAGGACCTTAGATACCGAGGATGCAGACTTACATGGTTAAATAGAGTGCATGGTCACAAAACTATGTCTAGAAAGATAGATAGGATGCAATGGGAGATGGTTATGGATTTTACCTCCTCTGAAGCTGACTTCCCAACTACAGGAGTGTCCGATCACTCTCCTATGGTGATCTCTATTGGGGTCAAACTTAAGAAAAAGTCTAGATGCTTCAAGTTTTGGATTAAGCATCCTTTGTTCATGAAGGTAGTTCAGAAGGCATGAGACTCTCCAGTCTGGGGTTGTGTCATTTATGTGACTGGTGGTGAAGATCAAGAGGTTAAAAAGTAGGCTGAAAGACTTCAATAGGCAACATTTTGGTGGCATTTCTCTCAGGGTTCAAAATTTGAGGAAGGAAGTGGCACTAATACAATAGTACCTACTTGATTACTAACCATGAGCTTGCTAATATAGAGAGAGTGTGGGTTCAGGCATTAGTGGACATGAGATTGAATGAGGAGGAGTTCTATCAGCAAAAGTCAAGGGAATAGTGGTTAACATCAAAACTCAAAAATCGGTGACTCTCCCCCCTACGTTGCCAACAAAGACAGAATAGTTTCCTTGTCTTCATGTGAGACTAATACAATCAGGGCTAACATCAAGCCCTTGGCTCCGATTGCGGATTCCATCATCTCCCATAATATGTTCATGTAAAAATACTAAGAAAAACGACGCAAACCGAAAAAAATAAAACATGATCCAAAGTTTAACAAAAACCAGGGGAACATAACCACATTTTGATATTGAGAACACTAACAAATATCATAAACAATTACCTGTGAGAAGGCATACTACTTCGTTAAATGGGCGTACAGGACATATTGAGTGAATGATTACATGACAATGCTGCAACACACTGAACCAAAACATCCACATATCTTAGAGATAATGCTTCCACCAACAAGATCATCGATTCAATCTCTCCTTGATTTCGTAAGAAACTTCTTTCGTGACCCGGAATAAAATAACAAAAATGAAAACCCTTGTTCATGATACGAGGCCAATTCATCAAAACTTTTGCAACAAAATAATCATAGGTCGTCAAACTCGAGCATTTGATAGGAAATGACTCCCCTTCAAAACGACGCCACCGGAATCCATGACGTATGGACTAGTTAAAATGTGATTAATGAATTGAAGACGATGCTAGATCTTGGAACATATGATGAGGAAAAAATGAAGAAATTTTCAATATGATGAAGAAAGTGTCGACGTCGTTCAATGTGGTCTTTTTTTTTTTTTTGAATCGTCTATTTGCAAATGGAAATTATGATCTCTATAATAAGGATACAATCTCCATCCAAATCAGCAAGTCAAATAAACAATGGCGGTTTTTTTTAAATAAAAAAACAAATCAAACAAATTCTTCAATTTCCTTTGTTTAACTAACATTAATTCAAAAAAAAAAAATGATCTTCTAGGTAAATAAAAAAATAAAAAAATATGGGTGCCTTTTGAGTAAAAAGAATTGAAAAGTTAGCCTTTTGAGTAATTTTCACAAATTTAAACTACTTTGTTTGGACGTATCAATATTATACTATACTAACAATGTTCGAGATATGGCAATAAGGAAACTCGTTAAGCTCAAGGTTCGGCTTGTTAAGAGCTCGTTCAAGCTCGCTTGATAGCAAAACGAGGCGAACACAAACAACAAAATTTTCAGTTCGTTTGGCTAAACGAACAAGTTTGAGCATATTTCTATTCAGCTTGATAAAAACTGAAGTTTTTAAACAAGCTCGACTCGTTCGGCTTGTTTTACACCCCTAATTGAAGATGTGTGTTGGGATCTGTTGCAATTTAATGATAATGAGCCTTGACTTCTGCTTCTAAAACTATCATAGTCATCTTCTATCAATCCTAATCATCAATTTTTAATGGGCTTGATGAATTTATGTCTAATCACATATAAACTTATTGTGCTAAACCCTTGGTTTTCGAAATCATGGGTTGAAATTAAAAGTTCATTTTTGCATTAGTTGAAAAGAAAGGAATCAACCTTTAATTTCAACCATTGATATCCAAATCCAAGGATGTAGTCACAAATAAACTTATTTAAGGATAGACAAAAATCCAATTTTTCCATGTTTAATAGTCATATGTAGTTTTATTTGTTAATCCTTCTGTCCAATGAAAAATATAATTTTTTTAGAATAATATTTCATCGTCCCATGATACATCCAATATTTTTTTTATCATCATAATATATTTGTAATCTTTCATCTTTTAACAAAAATTTAATTTAAATATAATAAGATTGATATATCTCCTCTCTCAACTTCTATATTAAATCCCACTACCTTGAATTTTTTTTGTTAATCAAATTTCATAAGAATACAATACATATAAAATTTCATGTTGTTCATATATGATTGTAACTAAATTGGGACGAAGAGAATCCTATTCAACACATATTTGGATGAGTATAGTTTCTCGATCAAACAATGTTCGATAATAGTGCAACAACCATTGTACGAACTTTTTGAAGCTATGAGTCAGCAGTTTCCCTTGAAGTCTTGGAGGAGTTTTGTGTGGCAAAGGCACATTCAGCCTCGCTTTGCATTTATACTATGGTTGGTTTTACTTGGCAGATTGCATACGAAGAGATGGCTCTATGATGAATGTGTGTTATGTGCTGCGGAGTGCAAGACATAAACCATTTGTTCTTCTCCTGTCCATTTATAAGAATGGTTTTGAATGATGTAATGTTGAAACTGTAGCTTAAATCGCGAGCCTCTTCTTTCAATGAATGGTGACAATGGCTGATGAAGATTAGTTGTGGGAAATCTTCTGTGGCTAAGCAAAGACGAAGGCTGGCAGCTGGTTTCGTGTATGAGATCTGAAGATCGCGCAATGGCAAGATCTTTAAAGCTGAAGTGGTGCAAAAAGAGACTTGTGTACCTAGAGTTATTTAGATTTCTAGTTACTGGTGTGGTTGTAATATGGTGGGGTGTAGCGTCGATCGGATTTGTATCTTTTTTTTTTTTTTTTGTTAATATAAGTGCTTAATTCTTTTATAAAAAAAACAACAATTGTACGAAATCATATAATTTATCTTATAATTAATATCCTCATCCAAATTTATGTAAAATAATATTTAATTGTTCTATCATATTGATAAAAATTATCTCTTCACATTCTTAAGTTGTTCCAGTTATGTCTTGTGTCACGGAGAGTGGTTATACCAATACACCAAATATCACAGCAAGTCCAATGGATAAGGGTTGCCAAAAATATCAAATAGTAATAGCACATCAAATTTTCACTCCAATGGATTTGATTTTTGTTGTGAAATTTTACAATTGACAATTTGACATGAAAAATGTCATCGACATTTTTGCTACATAAATAATTTGATGGGAGAAATCCATTAAAATTTTTTATAACTATACATATGCAAAAATAACTAATTTTATTAGATTTTTTCTCAGATACTCTCTTCATTCCATAAATCTTACAATAATTAATGAGATAAAAAAATAATATTTTTTTATAATAATGAGATTTATTATATCAATTATGAAAAAAATAAATTGATATATTATCATTGAGTATTTTTTTAGATAAATGTTTTTTCAAAATAGAAAACATTACACCTTTACGGGAGGGAAAGAGTATAATGGGGCAATTCGGACAATACAGAGTCAGTGGATCAGCCATGTGACTGATTCTGTCTCTCTCTCTCTTTCCCCTCAAAATTCCCAAAGCGGGCCCCACCCGTTACTCTCCAATGGTCGGCGCCACGTCATCCTCCCGTTACACCCCACTACGCTCACGTGACCCATCCGCCTCATGTGTCCCCCTCATTTTCGAACACGACGACGTCGTACAACAAACACTGCCTCAAAACGACGACGTTGCGGTTCTCAATAGAGTACGTTGTTCTTTTCGAAACGCTTCTCTGTTGAGTTCAAATCCCAAGAGAGAAATTCAAAATTGCAAAATTCTCCCAAAAAATACTCGGAAAAAGAAATTAAAGGGAAAATAATCCGTGTTTTTGAGTTGCCCATTTGATTAAGCAAAGCAAAGCAAACAGTGAATCCAATCACACGCATTGTCACTCTTTTTTAGCAAGCTCTTGTTTGTGTAGTTTCTCCAGTTTTCTGGGGTTTCTCTTTGATTCAAGAATCAGACAATTTTTTTGCCATTTTTGCTGTTGGGAGTGATTTGAGTGGTGCAGTGAGGTATTGTGGAGTTGGGAGCAGTTCATGTGAGTTTGAATTGTTTCTGATTTTGTGTTTTGTGTTTAAAGTTTGAATCTTTGAATCTATTGTTGTTGATTTTGCTATTTGATTTGTGAATCTGGGGTGTTTTTAGGTGAAAGAAGAAGCTGAGGCAAAGCAATGTTCACTGAAGGACTTGACAACAGTGCTCTCAAATGGGTTAAAGCGGTATTCTTCAATTCTTGCTCTTTTGAGATCTGTGATGGGTTTTGGGTTGCTTGATGTCGTTTTGTTTTCTGATTTTGGAAACAAATTGTGAATGTCAGGGTTCTGTTGGGAGTGAGAATCCAGTATCAATTTCGAATCAGCGGAACCGGGTATTCGATCCGATGATGGGTATTCGGAATGGTGGTAGAGGAGGGTTTGGATTGCCTCCGCCGGGGAAGTTTCGAAGTGGGCATTTGCCAGCCAGTGCCATACCATTGTCAAGAGTGATATCAGGGGATGATAGTGTCTCTGGAGATGACTTCGGAGTCAGAAGTTGATGTTTATGGTGGAAGGTATTCAATTGATTCTTCGCCACAGGATGACCACATTCCTAGCAGTTCTGCTACTAATGTGAGGTATGACAATAACGGAGTGTTGCGGAGTCGGGCGAGCTATACTAGTGATTATTCGATCTCTGATGTCAATTCCTCGGTGGAATTCAGCAAGAAGAGAGGTGGGAATGTGGCAGAGAGATTGGTGAATGGAGGTGGTAGGTACCCTTCTGTTGGGAGGAATGGTTACATGGAAGTGGATTGTGAATCTTCGGATTCTGCTACTAGCTCTGAGTTTTCATCTGCTCAAGTGGGTAGTAACAGCGGCATCAATTCTAGGTCAAAGGCATATGCTTCAGAAGGATATACATCTAGCGCTACTTCGAGGATGAATGCTGAATCTGCAGCTAACAAAGTTTGTGTTGAATTTATTCAGCATTATCTTATTTTGTCTACAAGTTTGCAGTTTGATGTTCATACTAGTCTTAATAAGACAGTTGATGCTTGAAAAGTTGATATGTAGTTGTTTTAATACTTCTGTGCCATTGTACATAAATCTTATGAGATTCCTTGAAATTAATGAGAAGTTGATAAAGCCTCTTTAGATGTTGGAGTGCAACAGAGCTTTTTTTAACAACAAAAAAAAATTCCTTTTTTAGTGGTACTTTTCTCTGTGGTAGCGGAGCTTCTCTTGTTACCGTCATGCATTTATATTCTTCTTTGCGTGCTACTGTTCCTTCATTTTCACCTCGAAGAAACTTCATGGGGCTAAACAAGTTCAAGTTGAGAAAAGTTGGCTTGGAAGCTTTGTCAAAATTATGCGGTCACTGCTACGCTAGAATCTAGTATAAAAAGAAACTTGATTTAACACATGTTAAATTTCCTAGCATACCCCTGATGTTGCTGTTCTAGCATACTTTGTTACCTTATCTTCAATTGATGATTTCATGAAAGGACCGAATCAATCGATGTTTCATGATATTCCAAATATTTGTGTTACTTGAAGCATCTTAATGAGCTCAGTGCTGCTCTCTCCGGCCAAATTTGAAATCATAGAAAAATAACTGTCAGACATTGCGAATTGTGTGATTGAGATGGGAGTGAAGAGTAGCATTATCTGGATGCACCCATTTGTCACATCCATATTCATCCATGGAATCAATCTGACTCCATGTTGTTTGTAATGAACCCACATCGTCTCTTCTGTTGATGTATTTGCTAGCAGATGCCAGAAACGACAATAGTACTTGAGGATTTGATTCACATTGCCATGATAATCCCCTTATAATGTATGCACCGTGTTTCACAGACATTGTTTAGCACTTCAAGCAACAAATATATTGTGTAATCCATCATATATTGCAGCCACTGCAGCGAATAGAGAGGGGCTTTCTCATGAAATTTCAGAAAAGTACTCTTTTCTTTTGATTAGCAACTTGAAATTTTTGGGGTTGTGGTTCATGCGGCATGACCATGTTTTTATATTTTATTTTTCCTTTGATTGACTATGGAGTTTCATCCTCTATGTTACTGACCTGATGTGGTCTTTCATGCAGTATACTAGTGTTGCAAAATTACAGAATAGGAAATCTTTTGACGATGGCGACATTCCTAGTGCACCTCCCTTTTCTGTTCCTGGTGAGGAAGCTACCCGAAGTACAGATAATGATATACAAACTAGAGCACTAAGCACGATTTCTGGTGCTCAGAGTCCTTTGGCCAGACCTGCAAAAGTTGCATCATCAGAGATTAATACTGGGCCGGATGTTGGTAAAAAGTTGCCCAACTCATATGTCAGGTTTGTTTTTTCTTCGTTGTTTTTCTTGAAGCATATCGTTTACTTGCACCCTCATACTCATGTGTGCCCACACATGTATATAGCCACGACGATTACAGTATGATGAGGTGCTGATGTTGTACTAAAGATATAGTTCATGAACTTATATTCTCGGTGTTTGTGCTATGGTGAGCCGATGAAGTTAAGAACTTGAACACTGATAAAGTTCACTTTGATGTCCAGAGAAGCCAATGGTGTCGAGACTGCCGGATCTTCAGGTTCTTATCCTCCTCGGTTGCCTACTTTCCATGCAAGGTACCTTCATGATATTCTCCGTACTGGTATCTGTGAATATTGCTTGCATATGTGCTTTTTAGTTTTCATGTTTTGCAATTTCATTAACTCGGTTTGAACTAATTTCAGCACCCAGGGGCCGTGGCATTCTGTCATTGCTTACGAGGCTTGTGTTAGACTCTGCCTAAATGCTTGGACCAGGAGCTGGATGGAAGCACCGATGTTTTTGGAAAATGAATGTGCATTATTGCGAAATGCATTTGGGTCAGTCAAGTTCTCTCCATCTTGTATTGATATCTTTGATTTGCTCGTGATTCACGTTGGTTAAAAAATTAGATCATATGACCATTGTATTCGAGGATCTGCTGAACGGGCCCTCTGCTTTATATTTGGCAATGAAAGGGGCAGTCAGTAAAAAAACTGTGACTATTTCTGATAATGTTTTTGTGTCAACGAGATGTTCAAGTTGATGATAAAGGTGTTTTCTGCCCTTAGGTCTAGCAAAAGCCGATACTGACAGGTGATACTATTAGTATAAGGTATGATAGTGTGTGATGGTTGGCTATCCACAACTGTTTAGCATCAGATTTCACTTCTCTTCATTTTTGTAATTTTGTTCCTGAACATAAAAAATTCCGGTAGAGTTCGTGGATGGCATGTTATGACAAAGAAGCGATATTCATAAGTTTCTCGAACTTCAACCAGAATGACAGGCCTTTGGGACGATCAGCATTTTAAAAAAAGAATCTGAATTGTTCGTTTGAGTTTCTACTCAACGATATACTTTTTTTTTATTTTTTATCATGCAATTGTAGCTTGCAGCAAACACTTTTGCTTTCAGAAGAGGAAATTTTGTCTAAGCGAGCTTGCTCCAAAAGCAAAGAAGATGATTGGCAAAATGAAGGTTCAAGGTAATGGTTCATATTTGTAGCTCATGGTTCATATTTCCTGTTAATGTACTGATAGTGATAGATTATTGTTGCAGTTCGGAAAGTGAGAATAGGAATGGAGCCTACAACCGGTTGCAGTTTTAGATCTCTAAAAGCTCCAACAATCAAGCTAGAGTCTGCTCGCAATCACTTGACGAAACTGCAGTTAAAGCTTTCATCTGGATGGGCTGTGCTGCGAAGAGTCCGTTTTGTACTTCATAAGCCTGCTGATGGTTCATTGTCACACAAGAGCTTGGCCTATGTCCAAGCTGGCACTCAATACATGAAGCAGGTCTCAGGGCTTTTCAAAGTTGGCGTGACTACGCTGCGACAGAGCTCAACAGCATACGAGGCTGTGCAAGGTTACCCATTTCCTTTAAAAAGTATCAAATAAAGCGCTACATTTTCTTCTGCCATTCATGATGCTGTTACGTTTTTGTTATTGAATTGTTGATCCTTTTCTCTTGATCATCATTTTGTTAGTCGCAATCTTAAAAGCTTCTGCTTGAAAGTTAACTAACACAACTTTGGTTTTCCCTTTCACTCTTGATGCAATTACTAGAGTTGTACTCTTGTCTTTTGAGATTAAAGAGTTCATCGGAAGAGGAAGCTGTTCCATTGCAACCAGGATCTGGAGAGACACATGTATTGTAAGTGTACTTAATTCTTTTTTTTTTTCTTTTTTGTCTTTTTGTATATTTCACCATTTTATCCTTTTGAGGTGTTAACCGGCCATGCAATGCAGCTTGCCGGACGGTCTTGGAGATGATTTAATTGTTGAAGTCCAAGATTCCAAGGGTACTACGTGTGGCCGTGTCCTTGCCCAAGTTGCAGTTGTGGCTGATGATCCGGTTCTGATTCCTATACCCACCTTGATTTTTTTTTAATGAAATTTAAACTTTGTTTGAATAAATTTTGTGTTGACAACTTCATTCAGAGTGAAAAGTTGCGGTGGTGGTCTATATATCATGAACCAGAGCATGAGTTTGTTGGCAAACTTCAATTGTACATCAGTTTTTCGACCAGTGCCGACGAGAATGGCCATCTCAAGGTTTGTTAGACCCAATTAGTTTAGAAATCCTTGTGGGAAATCCATTTCAAATTTTCTGGGAGCATTATTATTGATATTTCAGACCTTTTATCGGTCCTGAATGTTGACATTCACAATGATGATTGTTATTTCTAAGAATAATTCAAATAGGTGCTGTCAAATAATTGATATCACTTTCTGTTTGCATGACTGTTTCAGTGCGGCTCTGTTGCGGAGACTGTAGCTTATGATCTGGTTTTGGAAGTTGCAATGAAAGCTCAAAACTTTCAGCAACGGCATCTGCTA
>LIEC01009209.1:0-36242 GCA_001925005.1 Drosera capensis | reverse complement strand
CGTATGCCTTTTTCTAGTAGGCATCTGTCTTATCTTTTATGTGTCCCTTTTCATAACTTCATAGGATTATTATTCATAGGTGCATGGTCATCGACCTATAATACTCCACTTTTGTTCAATGAGCTTTCATCTGCAACTTGGCTTCATTGCACATGATCCATCCTAGAATAACATATCTTCTCTTGCCACTTCATTTCATGCTTTGTTCCAAGCATATGCTCCAAGTTTACTACAGTAAAATCATGCGTTTGGTTTGGTGGGTATGATTGCTTTATCTTCACATTCTTCGAGCGAATCCACCCCAACATCCCATGTTAATTATCTTCGCATATAACCAATTCGTTTTTTTTTTTTTTTTTTTAAAAAGGAACAGATGTTTGAATTCTCAATCCAGGCCCCTACCCTTTCTGTGGACAATCACGATCGCAGCAAATAAATAGAGAGAGAGGGAACAAGAAGCTGCAATGCACAGCGTCGAAGGTTCGTAAAAGCATGGCTAAAAGCTGGGCTACATTAGGACAGGGCCTATAGTATGCCTAATGATGCTACTATCACGAGCGATCTCCACATCTCCCACAAAGTAGCGGTGAGTAAAATCATTCCCGAAAACCCATTTCGTATCAAAACCCGAAGAAACTGAACCATCCCGGACATCCCATTTCTGTAGGTATCGGAATATCGGTCTGGTACGTATGGAATTTCGATCAAGAATCCGGACCAATGGTATCGGATCGGACAAATTATAATATGACATGATTTATTAGTTAAAAAACAATTATTGCTACTCTTTCATTAGGTAACTTAGAATACATAAAGGTTTAGAAGGCTCAATAGCGTTTCATTATTCCATAGCTTGATAGGACGAAACATAAAAATATAATTGGATCACACATACATGCAATGATGTTAAATGGAGTTGTTGGTGTCCCATGTTGTTGCTCTAGGTAACAGGAATAGTTGCTGTAATCCTATTTGTTAAGGCTTTTGAGACACTTAAAATATAAAGTGCTGTTGGATAATCTATTAGCGATTGTCTTCCTTAGTTATGTAACGGTTATCTAACTCTTATATACGTTGTTGTTATTAATGATATGTGTATTTGAAAACTTGGTATCAAAACCTTATTTACCGACAATGCCGAAATTCCCATATTAAAATAACGAAATATCGATATCAAAAATTAGGACGGAACGAGACTTAAAAATTTAGATATCGAGCAAATTAGGACAGGATGAAAAATCATGTAATATTGAACAATCCCGTTCCATATACACCATAGTACAAGAATTAAATGACATACAGATCCTAACCTCAGTGAATAATCTATATATTCTTTTTAAGAATTGATTTTATTTTAATGGAAAGTGCAATACTGCAATTCAAACTCCGAATCACAACATTTTCACATCACATCTTGTAGTCTTGGAAATGATCAAAATGGGCTGGATAGTGAGCAAAAATGACGCAAAAGCATCAACATATTCTCATTCCCGTGAAGAACAAGTTGGACCAAGTAGCCTGGCTAGGTTGAACAGATTTCGTCATCAAAAAAAAAAAAAAAAAAAAAAATCAAATGCAGACCAGTCTGACCAAACCAAGCCAGACCAGATCCTCGCAATCGAATTAATTTCAAAACACAACAAAATTTATTATGATTAAAAAGCAGAGACAGCTTTTTACGAAACCCATAAAAGACTTGACAACAGAAACAAATAAAGGGAGAAAAAGGAAATTTACTGTCCATAATTTTACCGCGTTAATGGAGCTGATAAGCTGCAGGAGAAAACGCAGTGGATTCTGCTGCCACATTTTCTTCCCCTTTGGTTTCGTTTTGATTTTTTTTTTTCGGCTTTGCCTTTCGTGGGCTTGCTGTGCTTTATTTCTGTTTTTGGGCTCTGTTTCGTTTGCTTTTTGGAATCAAGTAAAAGGCACTGTAAAGTTGTTGCCGTTTTCGGGAGTGGTGACTAGCGGGTTCTTGAATTGTGTGAAGGGGAAATACACGCGCGCTTAGGGAGTGATGTAGAGCTCACGCGCTTAGACTTAGGGTAACGTTCATGAATCGGAACATAACTCTTGTGATACTGTTTCGAGGAATTCATGTCTAAAGTATTGCGATTTGTTCCACTAGTATAGTCGCGATGAAAAATATGGTTCAGTTAACCTAATATTTTACCTTACACGTGCCTCGGGTGACCGGGACACCGGGACACCGGGACACCGGTTTGCACCGTTTGAATCCTCGTCCGGCACCCACCTCTCCACCACCAGCCCAAGATCAATAGAGAATCCCTTACGCGCTCAAAGAACGGCGTAGAAAAGATGCAGTAACGGCCTCTTGCCCGCTGCGGAATGTGACGGTGCGGCACTGCCGGATCCCACAGAAATCAGTAATTCCTACCATTTGTGATTAGTTCGGGTGATTCTAATTGCAGAATCTGAATTTTTGAAGGGTTATTTCCTATTTATTGTTGTTCAGAATAGAAGAATTAAAATAAACAATACAAATAAAAAAAATAATAACAAAATTCAAAATTATTTTACAAAAAAATTCATTTTGTATAATGATAATCTTGAATATTGAATCCAAATAAAATAAAAATCGAAGTTTGAAAATCATATTTTCATGATTTTTTATTATCTATTTATATCTAATCTATTAAAAAAATAATAAAAATAATAATATCAAAACAATTTTATTTAATAAATCAATAAATATTGTTATTAATTTCATCCCCATTCTCTCCCTCCTTCCCTCACCCCGTCCCCTCTCCACCCTTTTTGATTCTGCAGAAAGTGAAATGGTTCTGTCAAGGGTTGATTCTGTCGAGCGATTAAGGGTCATCAGTTCGTTGTCAAGTTGAGATTAACTTGGGAGGGAGACTTTTGCAACGCCTCGTTTGTCGTGTCATTCCCCCAGTCCTATTTTCTCTCTCTCTCTCTCTCCCCATTCGCAAGTTGCAGACACACTCCACAGTCGACAGTGGTTTCACAGTACTTCTTCTCTCAATCCCATTCCTGCTCTCATCTTAATAATGCTCTTCCTTGTTTCTCACGCCTATCTTTCCCCCCTTCTAGCAGCAGCACAATGCAGCCCGCTGTTTCACTCTCCAAACCCAAACCCAAATTCCTGAACGATCTTCTTCTGCATTTTCCCCTCCACATCATGCCCTTGTTCTCTTAGTATTCATCCTCCGAACAAACCTTCTGCGACTGTGGAGGAAGGAAACAGGAAATGGGTAGTGGTGGTGTTGTGTGCTTGACCGTGGTGATTCTGTTTATGTCTTCTGCGGCCTCTATGTCTTCTTCAAACGAAGGTGTTTTTTCCGTTGTTGTTGCCCCTATTGTGGGTTTTTGGCCTTTTTGGGTAACTGGTAAGAGAGGAGGATAAAGGGCGATTTTTAAAATGTGATTGATAACGGAATGTTGGTGGGCTTAGGGTTATTTCATTCGTCTTCGTCTAGGATTGATGGAAATGTTGGAATAGAATATCAGCGAAAATCGTGAATTCGTGATGCCCTTGTCGCGTTAATAGTTTAATGGGAGGTTGATTTCTTAGTTGATTTCGTTGTCAAGGTTTGTTGCTGCATTTTGGTTCGAGGGCGGCAAATAGGGAATAGAATGAGAGACAGGGATGGGTATGTAGAGAAAAGTGGTGGGTCAATCCGTGGTGATTTTGCCAGCCCATGATGAGACTTTGGGGCCAGAGAGCAAGTGAAACCATGATTGGTCTTGCTTTCTGGCTTGTTTAGGGTTGGGATAGAAAGAAGAAAGGGCTGGTTAACATTGCTGCCAGAAGATACTCTTTGGATGTGTGATTTCAAGGCTCAACTAAAATTCCCGGATTGCGTTTTGGGGTTGCAGAGCGAGTTCATAATTCTCGTGCTCATATGACTGAAACGGGTTGAGAACATGTTTAAGCCCTAGACAACACGATTTGATGATGCATTACCGTTTTGTTTCGGACTTGTGGTTTTGGCACTTTTCCCCTCGTTTTGATGGATTTTACATAGAACGTAAACTCAGGAATTTGGCACAGACCATGTCTCTTCGTGGCACGTTGCGCTGTTGGTTACTTTTGTTTATGCTAATGGTTCAGAGCTTTTGTATTTTCCATTCATCTATATGGTTCAATTTGTTAACAGCTGAACTCGGAGTTTTTACCTTCAAGATGCTTGAATGCAGGGGCTACATTGATGACCATCAAATCGTCGTTCAGTCATGGTGCCAGTTTGCTTGTGGATTGGGCTGATGCACACAACAGTGACTACTGCTGTTGGAGAGGAATAACGTGTGATAACGTCACGCTGGTGGTGGTTTCGCTGTAGGCTTATGCTATTCTGAATGTTTGTTATACCTTTGTTTGATGATGATTTTGGGAAACTGATGGAAATTCTGTTGATTCAAGGAATCTGACAGGTTTGAATCTGGGAGGTGAAATTTCTCCAGCAATTGGGGACTTGAGGAATATGCGATCCATGTATGTCAACGATGCCCTTTTCATCACGTTTCTTATTGGTCTTATGAGTTGGTTTTGCTATGTATTGTATGAGGTCGATCATTGATTTGATGGCTCGATTGTTGCTGTCCGCAGAGGTCTTCAGGGGAATAAGTTGAGTGGGCAGATACCGGATGAGATCGACAATTGTGCTTTGCTCCGTCTCTTGTAATGCTTATTGATTTACCTTATTTCATCATGGACTTAATTGGCTCTACTAATTGATGGACTAGAGTTGAGTAATGTGGTTGTGTTCTTGTTGCATAGCAGGGATTTATCCGATAACATGCTGCACGGGGACATACCCTTTTCGATATCCAAACTAAAACAGCTTGAGATATTGTAAGTTTTTATCGGTTAATTCATGATCCCTGCATCATAAAGTTTTTTATGGTTCTATTTTGAAGGTTGTGTGCTATGTTATGCAGGACTCTCAAGAAGAACCAGCTTACAGGTCCGATTCCATCCACACTGACCCAACTTCCTAATTTAAAAACACTGTAAGTCACTATATGATTTTCATGTTCGGAATAACTTAAGCTTCATGATCGACCTCTTCAATTCAGCCCCTCATAGCCAGTGAGTTTATTCTACCAATGCTGTGGTCATTCTCCTTTGTTTCCAACTTAACGGAATAGTTTTTTCTTCCTGCAGGGATCTTGCTCTGAACCAACTGACCGGTGAGATACCCCGGTTAATTTATTGGAATGAAGTCTTGCAATACCTGTGAGTACTCGAAGTCATTACTAGCTCCATGTATGGATCTTCATACTCTTTCTCTGCAGTCCTCTGTTTGGTCTTGCTTGTTGTTGTTTATCTCTACAATTGTTCCTTCTTATAATCTGAAATTGAGTAATTAATTTTGCGAACTTCAGCGGCCTACGGGGAAACTCATTGACCGGGACATTGTCTCCTGATATATGTCGACTTACTGGATTGTGGTACTTGTAAGTGATCTATCACTTGCAAAATTTATTGCTCGCAAAATCAAATAATCATCTAATCACTTCTGAAATGATTGGCTGATATTCTTTATATTGAGCATTTTTTTTCCTATGTTCTTCTGATGAAGTCTTATAAATTTTACGACAGTGATGTTAGAGGAAACAATCTAACCGGAACTATCCCAGATAGCATCGGTAACTGCACAAGCTTCGAAATTCTGTATGTTCTTGGTGTGATGTTATTCCTCATTGTCCGGTTATGCATGAAAATAGTCTTTACAAGAGGTTTTCCATTGCTATCAGAGACATATCATACAACGAGATTACTGGGGAAATTCCTTACAACATCGGTTTCCTGCAAGTTGCAACGCTGTAAGTCATGAAAATCTCATGTCCCACATGCTTGCATGCATGTAGGAGGCCCATTATTATTTCACTTCAGAACTCGTTTCATCTTGTTCATATCTTCACCAAAGTTCCATTTTTTTTTTTTTGTGGAAAAAAAAAAAGAATCTTGTTTTCTTCGAACCCCTTCTCTCCAAAAGTGTCCGTCGACTAGCTAACGATACAACAGTGAAGATGGTTCTCATTCCAATCATACATACTTGTCCTTTAATGTTCTTGCATGTGCAATTTTGTTTTCTCATTATTGGCCTCCTCTCAGGTCCCTTCAAGGCAATAAGCTTATTGGAAAGATACCTGAGGTTTTAGGATTGATGCAAGCCCTTGCTGTGCTGTAAGTATGATCAGTTGATGTGACGAGCTAGTACTATATTCTTTTCAAGCTGGGCATGATAGCAACTGTTTGTCTTTCTCTTTAAAGGGACTTGAGCGAGAATGAGCTGGTTGGTCCAATTCCACCTATACTTGGGAATCTATCCTACACCGGAAAACTGTGAGTCGTAGTAGTGATACTATGCTATAGTAAATCGATTTAACTTGAATCGCACTGAATAATGCTTTGGCATTAATCAGGTACTTGCACGGGAACAAGTTAACTGGACCTATTCCTCCGGAGCTCGGCATTATGTCAAAATTAAGCTACTTGTAAGATGACTGCAGTCATTCAAATCCCTTTTGACTTATGTTATGAAGAATGTAAAAGGAGAGGTGCATTCTTTTGTACACCGATATACTGGAAAGTAGCAAATTACCTGAGTTGATATGTCACAAGTATAGGCATTCTTACAAGAGCGTTTTCCCAATGTACACCATTCAGGCAATTGAATGATAATCAACTTTCTGGCACCATCCCTTCTGAACTTGGGAAGCTCGATCAGCTATTTGAACTGTAAGTCGAAAATCTGCAGTTTCGAAGCTTCAAATTTGAGAATTCTCCTCTTTTCTCACACTTCTACATTTGGTGATTCTCTTTCTTGTGTTCTGTCATTCTTCTCGTATAATTTCACAGGAATCTCGCTAACAACCACCTTGAGGGTCCTATCCCAGAAAACATTAGCTCCTGCACTGCCTTAAATCACTTGTATGACGTTTAAATCCTGTCTTATCTGGACATTCCTGTATTAGCTTGTTGCTGTTCATTGAGCAATTTGCTGATAGAGATTTCCATATCTCCAGCAATGTTCATGGTAACAATCTGAATGGGTCAATCCCCCATGGTTTGCATAAACTTGAGAGCTTGACTTACCTGTGAGTTACTGCTCCCTCATCTTCTTGTGTTTGAATTTGCATTCCAACTTTTTTCTTTTCAACATGTATTTCATATGTTGCAGAAATCTTTCATCAAATAACTTTGGAGGGAATATACCAATTGAATTAGGACGGATTGTGAATCTCGATACACTGTAGGTTTCATTCCAAAACATACTGGTTCAAGTGTAGAAACTTAGCATTTAACATTGTTTAGCATTGTGTTTTTAGGGATCTTTCATGCAATAACTTCTCTGGGTCTGCTCCACCTTCACTTGGCGAACTCGAGCATCTCCTCATATTGTAAGATAATAAATGATTATATCATAAGTATCGAAACATCCCAAACATAATTTTTAATCTTTACTCTTGTTGCTTTTCCTTAGGAACGTGAGTAGAAATCACCTTGTTGGCTCGGTACCATCTGATTTCGGTAACCTCAGAAGTGTGCAAATCATGTGAGCTTTGACCTTTTGTTTCACCATGCGTCTTGATTGATGGCTATTTGAATGTAGCTTAACCAAAGTTTATTACGCTCTTTTTCAGAGTCATGTCTTTCAATGAGCTCTCTGGCAGTATCCCATCAGAACTTGGCCAACTGCAAAACCTCGAGTCTTTGTGAGTAAATATTAGCTGATCCTATACATCCATTTCCTTTACATGTATTTGGATCGTAGACATTTTTCTTCATAATAAACATAATGGCACCCTATGCAGGATATTGAATGACAATAACCTGCAAGGACCGATTCCCATGCAGCTCACGAACTGCTTCAGCCTGACTGCTCTGTGAGTTCTCGCCTTCATTTCTTAATTATTTTCTTTTGCTTCCAATCAAAATCATATTGCTGACCTTCATGTGCCTTTTAGGAATGTGTCCAATAACAACTTGTCTGGAACTCTACCTCTAGCGAAGAGCATTGTGCAATTCTCACCTGGAAGGTACTACTGCATTCCGGATTCATGCATATATTGGCATTATTTATTTATGCCTGCTTTTTGCTTCTTCTGTAATATGCCACCTTATTTTGTTTTTCAGCTTTGTGGGCAACCCCTGGTTATGTGGCAACTGGTCAGGGTCAATTTGTGGCCGTCATGTTCCTCGGACCAAAGGTATAGAACTAGTCTTTCTGCTTCCGTAATTTTTCCACATATGGTTGGGGCAGTTTTCTGCTTCATTTCCGGCAAAGCTTCAATGGGGTTTGTTCAATTGCATTGCAGCATTGTTCTCGAAAGCTGCTATTGTGAGCATGTCGATCGGCATTGCTGCGCTTGTTTTAATGGGTATGATTGCTCTATGTAAATCCAACAAGGCAAGGGAAATGACCAAGGGATCAAGAAAACCTGTGCAAGGCATGCGCCTTATTTATTTATTTATTATTTTGAAGATTTTAATGAATTACTGCTTGTGTTTGGTTCTTGGTTCTCACTTTGTGCTTGATCATTTTCAGGTTTTCCGAAACTTGTAGTTCTTCGTATGAATTTGGCAATTCATACCTATGAAGATATCATGAGAGTGACAGAAAATTTCAATGAGAAGTACATAATAGGATATGGTGCCTCGAGCACGGTATACAAATGTGCATTGAAGAGTTCACGACCCATTGCAATTAAGAGACTGTGCAGTCAGTTCCAGCACAACCTTCGAGAGTTTGAAACCGAGCTTGCAACTATTGGTAGCATTAGGCATATAAATCTTGTTAGTCTTCATGGTTACTCTTTGTCGCCCTGTGGAAATCTTCTCTTCTATGACTACATGGAAAATGGCTCTTTGTGGGATCTGCTTCATGGTAAGCGAACCTAAAATGGCATCTGATCTGTCATGATCCTGCTTTTCTTGTTCTGATAAGTGTGAGTCATTTGCCATTACAGGTCCATCAAGGAAGGTGAAACTTGACTGGGGAACACGCCTAAAAATCGCAATTGGAGCTGCACAAGGGCTAGCTTATCTGCATCATGACTGCAATCCTCGGATTGTTCACAGGGATGTGAAGTCCTCAAACATCCTTTTGGATGAAAATTTGGAGGCTCATCTATCAGACTTTGGCATTGCAAAGTGCATCCCGTCTGCAAAAAATCATTCATCAACTTATGTTGTGGGAACAATTGGCTACATTGATCCTGAATATGCTCGGACTTCTAGACTGACAGAAAAGTCCGATGTCTACAGCTTTGGTATTGTGTTGTTGGAGCTGTTGACTGGAAAGAAGGCGGTGGACAATGACTTGAACTTGCATCAGCTGGTATGTTTCACATCCAAATCCTAAAATTTTCTATTCGTAAATACCCATTGATTCCCGGCCTTTTTTATCACTTAAGCCATGGTGTTTGACTGTTTGTGACCTCTTGCATTAAGCTGCGACTTCTGAACATTTCAGATTCTGTCGAAGACGGATGATAACACAGTCATGGAAGAAGTGGATCCTGAGGTGTCCATCACCTGCATGAACATGAGCCATGTTAAACTAACTATCCAACTCGCATTGCTATGCACCAAGCTCCACCCGTCTGACAGACCAACAATGAAAGAGGTAGCAAGAATACTGGGTACTCTGTTACCCCCTCCCACGCCTCTTCCAAAGAAGTCTGCGTCTCCTTCTCCTGAGAAGACGATTGACTATACTCAATTCTTGATAGAGAGAGGGAAAAGGCAACAGCACCAGCAGCCAGACAATTCATCTGATGCTCAATGGTTCTTGAGGTTTGGTGAAGTTATATCGAGCAATACACTGTAAACCCAACGGGCTACTCGGCTTTTGTATTTCAACAGATAGAACGACCAACACAGAGGAATGCATTTTTCGGAGATGCTTGTTGGGCATTTTTGTTTTTCTGGCATCGGCTGCATGGTGTTTTGATCTCTGATAGTCTCAAAGCAGCGAAGCTGAGTGAAGGTAAAGCTTATTCGAGTAAAGACAGTAAACGTCGAAATAGCTTCGGTAAGAATAGGTTTTTGATTAAGTTGATCCAATGTTCCCACTTTGGAGCATTTCCTTCTTCCTGTAAGTTCTTTGCCTGTTTAACAGCAGTCGAGACTTCTTTAATCATCCCTCTCGTCCTGTGGATGATTATTCTTGCTTCTTGCAGCAACAGCTTTTTTGTTTTCATCTTGTTGGTCCCTTCAATAGCAATTCCTGTGCGATTCTGTCCCAGAATTTTCTGTTCATTGTTCTCATTTAAAATTACTTACAATTATTTCATTATGCATTTTGGTTTTACCTAGTAACCTCATAGGTTACACTGAACATTCCAGAATTTATGATACGCCTTGTTTTTCATGCTAATTAATACGCATGATTCCTCCTACATATTAGGCTTCAGATCTAATTAATATAATGATACATAGTGACATTGTAGGCTTGTACCACGCAGTAGAAAGTAAAAACCATAGAGGATTTACCTAAGAAAATACAGATGTAATATAAGAAAAACACAGCATACCATTATATCTCACAGGGGGAACAGAGATGGCAAACATGAAAGTTCACATTGAGATTAAGGAAACACTAAAACCGTCGACTGCAACACTGCCTCACTTGAAATACCACAAACTCTCCTTCTTCGAGCAATTTGTACCTCCATATTACACCCCTGTGATCCTCTTTTATAATATAGACGATGGCCACGAAAAGTTGCATATGCTTAAACAATCGCTTTCAAGAACACTGACAAAGTTTCCGCCTCTTGCAGGTAGGTTTCATAAAAATATTTGTATCAATTGTAACGATGAAGGGATCCTGTATGTTGAAGCTCGAGTGGATGGTGCCATGATGGATTTTCTAGAAGACATCGATATCATGTTATTGGAAAAATTTCTTCCGTGTAAGAAAGCTTACAAAGAGAAAACGAGTGAAGTTGTTCAAGCTGCTGTGCAAGTCAATGTGTTTGAGTGTGGCGGGATAGCAATCGGTGCTTGTTTCAGCCATAAGATCATGGATGCTTCTTCTATCGATTGCTTTTTAAGGTACTGGGCAGCCAACTTTGATACTTCTGATCATGTCGAGGAGCCAATTTCTCTGGATTTCACAACAGCCTCGTCGTGGTTTCCTCCAAGGGACGAGGTACAGTATGCTGATGAAACTTATGTACATCAAGTAGAGGAGGATATCTGTTCTGTTAAGAGATTTGTCTTCGGTGCTTCCGCTATTAAATCTCTCAAGGAGAAAGCTGCAAGTGATAGTCTGCCTAATCCATCCCGCGTGGAAGTCATATCTGCATTTGTGTGGAAGCATGCTCACATCGCTTTATACAAGGTAAATAACACATCAGGGAAGGGAACAGGACGCACGTCATATCTAACACACGCAATAAACCTTAGGAAGTCGAGTCTGACGCCACTATCCAAAGGTTGCATAGGATGTTTAAACTTAGCATCGGCAGCTTCGTGCGATGTGGATGAACGGGAGAAAGAAATAGGATGGTATGTCGAGAGGGTGCACGAATCGATCCAAAAGATAAACGAAGAGCACTTGAACAGGTTTCGAGGTGAAGAAGGATTAGCTTTGATATGGGAAGGTGCAGAAATGTTCCTTTATGGTAGAGATGGTCTTTACATCTGCAGTAGCTGGTGCAAACTCGGTGTGAACGACGTGGATTTCGGATGGGGAAAGCCGGTATGGATTAGTCCTTGGTCAGAGTCGCCGAGTCCTGGTGAGAGGAACTTCCTCACATTGATGGACATCAATGGTTGCGAGGCCGTAGAAGCTTGGCTCGTCTTGGAAAAACAAGAAATGGCAATACTAGAGTCCGATCAAGAGTTCCTTACATACGCTACTCCAGTTACCGGAATTTATACAGGAGAAGTCTTCTAAGTCATTGTCGTCATCGTAATTTTCATATTAGCATTTGTTTCGAATGTATGGGATATGATATAAGGAAATACAATCGGACTAATACAATCTGACTAATGAATACATGGACCTCTCAACTGTTTTTTGTTATTCTTTTTAGACCCAACTGATCACAAGGTTAGATAAGAAGCAAATCAAAGCACCATAACCACATAACCTAGTCAAGTACAGAGTGTGAGAAAAACAAGATGTACGCATCCTTAACCCCAGATCTCAAGATTTAGGAGAATAGATACTAAGCATTGAGCTAATACTTCTTGACCTTTGGTCGTTTTTCTGGAACCAATAAAAAAAAATTGGCTTATCAATCGGGAAATTGATTACAAGAAAACTATTCCACTGAAAGGTCCCTCTCAAAAATTTATATTGCTCACTTCAAATTAACTTGGAACTTGTCCTTGATATTCACATTAAGCATTCTTTTGTTCATGATTAACCTACACATATATATGGACCTGATTAATAAACCGCGCAACCCTAAGCTAATAAGCTACTTATAAACTTAATTGTTTGTGGACAAAGTATGATTTCCAATTTCTTGACATTGAGAACTACTGTAAAATTTTGCACATCTACTAGCTTAGGAACACAATGATACTTTACTTGTCATTTAAGTTTTACAATAGAACTAAATTTAGTTGCCAAAAAAGTGTATCTATAGTGGCATACTTGAGTTTATCTAGTGACTATCTAGAATTAAAATTTTATTATGAACATCATCTTATGTACTTCCACATAATTATTCAATTTGTATAGCTTTATCTAGGTTCTTTCACTTGAACAAGTAATCTTAAAAATGAAGGGTGCAAAAGAGAATCGATTTAGAACTCCTACCGATTACCAATGTGTGTTTGATTGCTCCATATTAAATCTTACACGCATGACAAATATCAAAAGTTAAACTTATTCAACAGTTTGATTGTGATTTAGTGATCACGAGTGCAGGTTTTTAATGTCAGCGTTCCTGAGTAGTAATGGTAGCAACTTGAACTAATGAACATACCAAAAATAGAGATATGACTTGCTTTTGGTGCTAATAAAGATAGTATATGATGCCTCCTATGTGACAGGCTTTAGATACAATGAATATAAGGACACACTGCACAATCTTAGGCTAGTACCATGCACTATAAATTGATAACCAAAAAGGATTTGCATAAAAAGAACAGATACACAGTATAAAAAAACAATTAGGTATATTAATAAGCGAAGCACCACACCTACAAAGTAACTCCAATTAGGGATATTATCGTAGTAGTATGATGTCTGCTATGCATTTCAATAAGAAAATGATAACAGAAAACTACTCCAAAAATCCCTCAGACATTAAATTGTCACTTTGAAGTGAATTGAAACTTGACCTTGAAATTCTAGACAAAATATTCTTTCATTCATGATTCCCAAATATATGGTTAACAGTCCAAGATGGCCAATGCTAAGAAAGCTACTATAAACGTAATTAGAATTCCGGGAAACATATCATTTTCAAATTCCGACATTGAGAATTAAAATGTTGCGAATCTATTGGCGCATATAAATAGATCTTACACGAAAAGAAATGAAAAAAATATATCCACATAGTCTTATCAAGTGAGGCAACTCCTGACCTCACGATCAGGAGAACATCGACTTACCACTGAAACAACTTCATTTGATGTGAAAAGACCTTCTTACAAGCCATTTAAATGTAGCTATAGATCTTTTTTGGGGGGCTAAAAAAGCGATTATATGGTGGCTAAACGCTGGTAGATTTTGAGAGATATAATGTAATAGCCAACCAATCCCTATTATCAGATAATTATCAAGAATTGTTTTTCAGGCCAATAACTGATCCTATAAATCAACACAAATCCTTTTAATGTGCTTTGATCTTATTTGCATACATCTCGGATACATCTGAAAAGATCACCCATCCTTGTATTACCAAAGCCAAGCACACTCAACTTTGAAGTTATAAATTGATGAGCTCCCGAAAAAAAAAAAGGTGCACCTTGCCGAAGTAGATGATACTATCACCTTGTATAAACTATTATTCATCACGATTTCTTAGGATATTACGTATAAACTTTGCATTAGATCTCACTCGAAAAACTAATTTCTTAGCTAGTTGCTAAGTTGATATCTTTCAAGGAGTTTTAATTAGCATTTGAGGTCCTCCGCGTATTTGTTCAGCGTTTGGGAACGAGCATAGACAAAATCACAAAATGTAATAAAGACTCTAAGATCTATAACTTTCGAATTCATAACCACCTTTTGGTCCACTTTTGTTGTCCATTTAGCGAAGATCTTTCATTTATATGCTAAATCAGTTTTTTTTTATTTTTTTAAAGAGAATTAAAGTGAACAACTAAAAACAAAGGCCGCCCATTCATTCAAATTCAACAGGAACATATGCAGTGGCTGTAAGTACGTCAGCGTATCGATCTTTGGCATCGATACCTCACAAATTGTTGTCAAGCATAATCTTTGACTTTTACATGGGATACTGTCCGTACACTAGATACTTTTGGCAAACATCACTATAAATAGATTAGAAATCAAAGAGAATATTCACCAATGCAATAAAAAGATAAAACTATATGTTATAGCACACAAACCTCATAAGGGTGCATATTTCTCTTCCAGGCACACCAATGACTATCCTGGAAGTTCATGTAGATTCTAAAGAAATACTTCAGCCATCTAGTCCGACGCCGCCTCACCTAAATCTTCACAAACTCACATTCCTCGAGCAATTTATACCTCCATATTACATGCCAGTTATCCTTTTCTACAAGATAACTGACGGCGAGCAAAAACTGCATCAGCTGAAGCTATCTCTTTCAAAAACACTGACTAAGTTCCCCCCCGTTGCAGGACGGATTCGAGATAATCTCTCAATCGATTGCAATGACAAAGGGATCCTGTATGTTGAAGCTCAAGTGAATATGACCATGGAGGACTTTCTGAATGACATTGATATAAAGTTCTTGGAACGATTTCTCCCATGTGGAAAAGCTCCTACAGGGCCAATTACTCAGGCTTTCCAAGCCGCAATACAAGTGACTGTTTTCCAGTGCGGTGGGCTAGTTATTGGAGGTTACTTCAGCCATAAGATCATGGATGCCGTTTCTGTTTCCTGTTTTCTGCAATCTTGGGTCCAAACGTTCAAGGGCATCAACGACAAATCACTTCTCCCTGATTTTACGTTGGCCTTAACGTTCTTTCCCCCAGAGGATTACATATTACCTCCCGGAGAAGATTCCGTGACATATGATACGGATGATACTTGTAAAATAAAGAGATTCGTCTTTAGTGCTTCGGCTATCAAAGCTCTAAAGGCGAAAGCTAACAGTGACCTTGTGCCTCATCCATCCCGAGTTCAAGTCATATCGGCATTTATATGGAAACATGCATTGGCGGCTTTGAACAAGCTTAACACAGTACCCCGAAATGGGAAAGGGAAATTATCATATTTCACTCATACGATAAACTTGAGGAATCCAAACTTGACACCATTGTCCTTACGTTGCATGGGATCATTAACCTTAGCATCGGTAGCTTCAATTGGTTGGGATGAGAAAGAACGAGACTTAAGCGGGTATGTTGCTAAAGTGCACGAAGCAATCCTAAAGGTAAACAAGGAGCACGTAAACAAGTTTCGAGGTGAAGAAGCATTGGAGGCAATGTGGGCAGATGCCGAAATGCTTCTTTTTGGTCGAGAAGGTATCTATATGTGTGCTAGCATGTGTAAGATTGGATTCAATGATTTGGACTTCGGATGGGGGAAGCCGATATGGGGTAGTCCTTGGGCAGGGGCGCCGACCCTGGCCGAGAGGAACTTCCTCATCTTAGTCGACTTCAACGGTGGTGACGGTATCGAAGCTTGGCTTGTTCTAGAAAAGCAGGAGATGACCGTACTAGAGACCGATAAAGAGTTCCTTGAATTTGCTACTCCTATCACTGGCATACATATCTAAGACCTCTCTTATGGGGTCAATGTCGCCATATCGTAAATTTGTATCTCATAAAATAATTGAAGCCTGATACCAGAGAGGATGGCTTCAGTCCTAATATTAGAAATCTTAGAGATTTCTGATGCATTTCTTCTTAATCAATCATCTTCAACTATAATACACGACTTCACTTTCTCTTCCTTGTAGTGTATGATGCCATTACTATATAGCTACAGACTATGGTTTCCAAGTTTCTATCAGGATCGCACTACGACAACAGATCTTATTTACCAGTTGATTATATTTTTCCGTCAATAAGTCAAGCATCAAAATCAAGCACCTACTGGATTTTGTCTAAAATGTAATTAACAATTATTTACTCATGGGGCAAAAATGCTTTGAAGCAAATTTACCTACCAGTACCACAATGGTGAATATTACTAATTACTACCTAAATTAAGGGATCACAGAGCCAAAATCACAAATGTTACAGCTTGAGCTACCTACTTCAAATTTGAGTTCTTGCAAAGCCTATTTTCACTTCTAAGAAGCAATAGCTAAAGCGAACAACTTCTACACTATACCATAAAACCAACTTGAGCAGCTGTTGAAACTATAACGTGTGCAAGACACACGACAAATTAGAATCAGTGAACTACTAATGATTTAAAGTCATATCTAATAATGGGAAGAGAAAAGGCTGCATGTCCTCATACGACCTAGCTTTGAAGGCCGGGGCGCTAGCTAATGATATGATTATGTTACTCCCGTGGACAAGTGGCCATGGTGGTAGTCTTGGAGACGAACTACGGTTTGTTGGGTTAATATTGGATCAAGGAAGGAGGACATTGGAGACTATATTAGTTGATTGAATGAAGCAATCTTAAAAGTAAATGCTGAGCATGTGAACAAATTTCGGGGAGAAAAAGCGTTCGGGGCACTTTGGGATGAAGCAGAACTGATGCTGTTTGGAAGAGGATGCGTCTATTTATGCAATAGCTGGTGTAAGCTTGGGGTGGATGATGCAGATTTTGGTTGGGGGAAGACCGATATGGATCAGTCCTTGGCCGGAGTCACCGAGTGCGGTGGAGAGGAATGTCCTGATATTGATGGACATCAATAGCGGCGAGGCGATAGAAGCATGGTTTGCTCTAGAAAAGCAATAAATGGAGAGGAAGGGATCGATACTTGAGTCGATCCGAACAATTATCCGAATAACAATGATAGGGGATTGTCACCAACCGCAAAGCGTGCAACATAATTTTCTATTGTCATTCATATAAACTTGACTTCATGAGGCCCCTTACGATAAAAAAAAAAAAAATGCTACATTCTAATTTTGATCATTTAGAGGTATTTTATATCAACGATCAGCGTTTCAGACCCTAATCTGAAGCTAATGTCTTTGACCAGAATCGATACATAGCATCAACTCAGAACAGTGAAGTTCCAAAACAGAGAATGCAAACAAGCATATTCAAGGCACAGAGAGGAATCAATGTACGAAGTTCAACGAAGCAACTTGAAACACAGCATTAGAAGAAGGCATACCTATCAAGTACTCTTAAGTGGACAGGGAGCACCACCCCTTGGTGATAGCCATGACATGATCATGGCCTACGAAGGTGGGTGACAATAATACCTTGGACCATACTACAACCAGCAAATAGGTCGATTAGTTGACGACTTACCACTATAACAGCAAGAGAAAATGTACGCTTAGTATGACTGCTGCAACATCTAAAATCAATATCCATGGTAAAAACATCCATAGTAACAAGTCACAACAGTCACCTTGAGGCAAGATCGAAAGGGCAGCCCTATCCCCCTTTCTCAATTGCAGAAAGGGCTTGAAAAGGATTCTTCTTAACCTGCTTTTCGCCCTTTACAGACTCATCGGGCTCTTGAAATGCCATCCCTCAGTAGGTCCTGGAAACATAGCCAATTAGTGTGGGCAATAAGCAAATCATTCTAGATACACATTCTTCAGCCCCAAAGTGAAAGTCGAGGATTGAGCCACGTGATTAATGTTTCGGCCCCAAAGAAGCAATGAAGACCCCTATATAGAAAAGAGCGAGCAGGCATTAATCTAGAAAGCAAAGAACCAATTAGTAGTCTGAAAAAATGGGGGTTGTTATGATGTCTAGCTTCTATTTCGGTTGACATGAATGACAGAGAATAATGAGGTAAAAGCGGTTATTGTCGGTTAGGTTTGTGATAAGGGAATAACTAGAATCAAGTGGTGGTGGTGATCGACGTGAACATATCCTATCCTGCTGGGTTAAGATTCGGCCTCGGACAAGACTATATCTAGCAACAAGCAGTCTACTAATACCGAACAATTCCATCATCGCAACCAAATCAATTGCGCATATCTTAGGACTTAGGAGAACATTGATTTTGGAGTTCCGAACCCCATCATAAATCCTAAGGCAATAACAAAATCAATTTGCAAACAACAGAGAAACCAATTCATAAAAGCGACGTGTTCATATCATCACCCTAAACAGTACTACGCTGTCATGGCGTCATCTCTTCGTTGCACAAAGAACTTTACAACACCACACTTCGGCATTTCAGAGCTTTTTTGCTCCAATGAGTTCTATATCTAGCACAATCTTTAATCTCGATTTTGTCGGCTACTTTGCTCCATTTCCAAATCCAATGTTTTAGCCGGACATATCTATATGTCTTGCTAATCACAAGTTCACCAAAACTCTTTTGATATAGCCCCAATGTTTATTTGTTTGGAATAGGGAAGAACTCACTGAAATTACATAAGAATGAAACACTTCATAAAATCAAAAATCTGATTTAGCAGAGACGATTCGAAACGATTGAGCAAGTGAAATCACTCACCGAGAATAGCTGTCGTGCCATTCGCCGTCAAAGAGGCGACTCGCTTGGAGTCACCGATGCGATTCGTAACTGCGAGGACCATTCGCTCGATCGAAAAGGGAGTTCAATGGAAGGGTTTGGAAGACTCCTTGAAACCTTGATGATCGCATTGACCCATCAGCGATCGATCCATCTCAGAGACCTTCCTGTTCGACATCCGTTCCCTCCCCATGGTACCATAGCATTTGCTAGATTTGCTCAAAATTCTAAACCAAAATCTATGTTGCATCTTTTTTTTTTTTTTTTTGAAAGTTTTTTAAATGAAAGATTTTTCAAATATCCTGTATATTTGAAAAATAATTTTTATCAATGAGTTCATTATCACAAAATAATTGGATATTTATTTTTTATTAAAGTTTTTTCATTCCAAATCCCGAAATCCCTTTTCTTAGGAATTTCTGACAAACAATATTTTTTTTCTTCCTTCTTTTTTTTTTTTTTTTTTTTTTTAAAGTGACACAAAATAGAGGTTACTTCTCTTTTATTTAGAAAATGTTAAAAATATTTATGTTAAAGAGCTAAAGATATGGTCATATAGTGAACCCAACTCAAAATTCTCAGAAAATGGAAGAAATTGTGGAGGATTAGAGCTCAGCCCAAGGTGCTATCCATGGTATGACGCGCGTGTAATGACATCTTGCCGTCAAGAGTTAACCTGGTGAAACGAGGTATGCCGATTTGTGATGCGTGTCCTCTGTGTGGGCGTGCTCCGGAGACAATTTCTCATGCTTTAGGCTCTTGTCAGGGCGAGGGCGAACGATATTCGAGCAATTAGGATCATACAGCACCGAATCTCACTGCGCAAGACTTCAGATCATAGTGGTTCGAGGTAATGGAGCTCTTGGACAATGACAAAATAACAGAACTGGCGACCATCCTCTATCATATATGGCAGAATAGGAATGCAGCAGTCCATGCGAAGCCAACGAAACCTGCTCGTATCACATGTCAACTGGCGTTGCAAGCTCTAAAGGGATATGCGATGAACCAAGCAAGAGCTACAGCGAGTCGAATTAGCCCTTCTTTTCGTGAACGTGTGAAGTGGCAACAAATTGAGAAATAACATCTCCTTTTTAACATAACCGTCAACAATGTTATGGCAACAACCAGCAAAATCAATTGTTATAACCCAAGGGATTTTTGTTGGGAGAAACTCTAAGTTCAAGATCATCAAACATTATCTTTGACATATCCAAATAATAAATGTATTAATTTATCGTTTGTGTTATTAATCCTTTACATAATTCTTACAACATATAGTTATTTTATTTCATACGTATGAATATAAGTCTCGTTTTCATATCAAATCGCGTCTTATCGTTCCGCAACATATATAAAGTTAAAGTACATAACTTACACAACCATTTATGCTTCACAATGAATGTATATAAAATTATGTTTGATTATCGTTACACCGTATCAAATTTTATATCGATAGACATATCCGATCAACAAGAATTTCCGAACGGAGGGGGTAGTATCTCAAACAAAATTAACAATCCAAGAGGGCTTCATTAGATATCATCAGCGTGTGACGAGACCGACCGCATCACTACCTTCCCCGAAACCGTAGGCCGGCTTCTCATCTGCACCCGAGCACTGTCCGATCAATCTCGACGATGGTTAATCGCGTGCCCAATTCATCGTCGGTCAAAAGCAGTGATGTCCGCATTGTTAACCGTGAACGACGAATTACCTCAATAAAAAGAAAAATATTAGTTCAATAAACTTTATTGGTCGGTATATATATTTGATTGATTTTAAGAGATAAAAGATTTAATTCAGATATCTATCAAATTTATGATTAATATTAAATACCAATTTTAAGAATTAATGAAAATCAACCATGATATGTTTTATATTTCATTTGAAATATCTTTGATAAATAAGGTCTTTCATATCTAATACTACTATTTTATCAATTAAAACTAAAATTAACATATCTGTATCTTCAATCGTGTCACCAATATGTTTTTTATTTTGTCCTGTGCATTACTATACGGATAGATAGACTAGTAATTTCTATAGGTAAATCCCTAAGTCCTATTATTAAATATAATTATGAATGGGATCATCACATGATACATACTAAAAGGCTCGTCAATTGGATATATTGTATATATTATATTATAGACCTTTTATCCTTCATTTAAACTTTTGATAGAGTCGATTCCTCGACATACTATCAGAACATGCCATGCCATGAGATCACGGGTTCGATCCCTTTCTCAACCATAATTTATTGCCATACTGGGCTTTCGTATGAGGGGGAGTATTCAATATCTTTTGATAGTGTTGGTTTCTCGACAGGTTCGATCCCCGTCTCATCCATAATTTATTGTTATACTGGGCTTTCGTGTGAGGGGGAGTATTCAATATTTTTTTGATAGTGTTGGTTTCTCGACAAGATATAATTTATTGTCACCTGTGGTGTGGGCTGCATCAGTGCGTTGTTGTCCATACTTCATGCCCCAATCAGCTTTCATGTGAGGGGGAGTATTGAATATATTATATGTTGTGATCATTCTACCATCAGTTCAGACTTTGATAGTGTTGATTTCACGACAGGATATAAATTGATTTAATGTGCTAGTCTTGCGAATATCTTGATATAAGATCTTGTACGTAGGATTAATAGGGATACTGAGGTGCATACCACTATGGTAAAAAGATTTACGATATATTTAAAGAAACTTGTGACTGTTAAAAACCAATCGTCTTTGCTCTGTTTCATGGGCGAAATGAGGAATATAGAAGTTCACTTAAACTCCAAAGAAATCCTCAAACCATCAAGTCCAACACCACCTCATCTGAAATCCTATAAACTCAACTTCTTTGAGCAATTTGTCCCTGCATATTACATCAAAGTGATCCTCTTCTACAACGTGAACAATGGCCACCGGGAACTCTCTCGGCTAAAATAATCACTCTCAAGAACACTGACCGAGTTTCCGCCATTAGCAGGAAGACTCAAGGATAACATGTCAGTCGATTGTAATGACGAGGGGATCCTATATGTTGAAGCTCAAGTTGATGGCACCCTGCATGATTTTCTTAAAGAGATTGATGTAAAGTTTTTGGAACAATTTCTTCCATGTAAGAAAGCTCCTACAGAACGAATAACGGAAGTTGTTCAAGCTGCAATACAAATTACGGTCTTCCAGTGTGGTGGAATAGTAATTGGAGGTTGTTTTAGCCATAAGATAGTCTTCACGGCTTCTATCATATGCGTCCTGAAAACTTGGGCTGCAAACTTCAGGGGAAACGACTCTGTCGGTGACGAAAGAATACCCCTTGATTTCACGACAGCCTCATCCATGTTCCCTCCGATGAACCATATTCTACTTCGTAATGATTTTATAGAATGGATTACTGATAAAACTTGCATAGTGAAGAGATTTGTTTTCGATGCTTCAGCCATCAAAGCTCTAAAGGCTAAAGCTGCAAGCGAGCTTGTTCTTCATCCGACCCGTGTGCAAGTCGTATCAGCATTTATATGGAAGCACGCACTTGCTGCTTTTGACAGCGTAAATAGTTCATCCAAAAAAGAAGAAAAACAAACGTCATTCATCACTCACACGATAGACCTTAGAAAACCGAAATTGACGCCATTGTCCAAGAGTTGTATCGGATCCTTAACTTTAGCATCAGTTGCATCGTGAGAAAAGTGCACGTAGCAATCCTAAAAATCAATGAGGAACATGTAAACAAGTTTCGAGGTGAAAATGCTTTGACCACGATGATCGAGGGTGCAATCGTGTTCTTATCTGGAAGGGGTGGTTTCTATATGTGCAGTAGCTAGTGCAACCTTGGTTTAAATGATGTGGATTTCGGTTGGGAAAGCCGGTCTGGGTTAGTCCTTGATCGGGAACGCCATCTCTGAATGAGAGGAACTTCATCTATTTGATGGACATCAAAGTTGGCGATGCGATAGAAGCTTGGGCTGTCTTAGAAAAAGAAGAAATGACAGCACTGGAATCTGATCAAGAGTTTCTTGCTATTGCTATTCCAGTAATTGGAATATACACATGATTCTCTTCTTTCAATAGGGACGACTCCATACTTAGAATGTATGCATTTCGGTCTCTGGCAATCGAGTTTAGATATATATGAACAGAGACCTATTCATAACATAAAAGATATGTGGGCCTTAAAATTAGGTACAAAAACTGCAGGAAAAATCGACATCAGTTGTCTTTGTTAACCAATTAGCAAACCACTTGAAGGTTAGCAGCAGTTCCTGGTTCTCCGTGGAGAATGCAAATTCCACATAAGGGATAAAGAGCTCACAAACAAGTGCATATAAGATCAAATTACTTGGCTCATTATCAAATGATTTTGAGTTGGAACTCAAAATTTAATATTATAACATAGCCCAAACAACGATCCAATCACCGTACACCACCCAAATTACATCTACACGCTCCAAGGCAAAGAAGCATTGGCGTATGCGATCACGCACAATATCAATAGATCATAGAAGGGATATGAAATCCGACTATTCAACCATACACGTCTTAATCATTCAAGGCGATAAGAAGATTATTCCAAAGATATAAAATTTCAAGCACCTGCTGTAAAATTATACTGTAATAGCATATAACTACTCCAGCTTAATGGTGGGGAATATAACAGCACCTGAGTATATTGTAGCAATACTCAACAATACGGGTGGGGAATATCATTAATGCGGAAGTCTCAAAGAGAAGATACTCATATCAGATGGCTACAAAATCCCTGCTTAATGGTGGATAATCGAGTGGAGAGACCAAGGACATCAAGCTTTGATATGTTCTATTGCCTACATAGCCATCAAGTGGCTATCCCTTCCCTCTCACTCGTCGTCCCCCTAGTTGAAGTATGCGTCTGAGTCTATAGACATCAGGCCCTTTACCTACTATGTGCACTGTCCCCCACGAATTATATTGTTGAGACATAGTTTCAACCAGAGTAACACAAATATACGGCCTAACGCTACACCAGAGTAAATCAGCCACAAACACCACCCTATGCTTCAGCCAGAAGCACGACGAACACAACAGTCAACTCAAGCACAAGAAAAGTAATAAGGAATGATGCAGGGAAATGGAGGCACATTATTTACAGGGGAGCACACAACCTTTTCTTTGTCTCGCCCTTAGTCAAAGCTCAGTCTAAGATTGACAAGACGGACAAAAAACTTGCATGTATTATATATCAAGGAGAACGCAAAACCCTGAATTGTTAGGTTTCGTGGAACAAGCATATTTGTCAGTTCACCTTGCCCTTTGACGACATGGTCTATTGTCTAAAACACACGCTCCCTTGAATCACACTGCAAAACTTTATGCTCCAGCTAATTCTTCATGTATACTAGATTGCTGACATTCTGAGTCGTATATACATAGATATAACTCGAAAAAATGACACTGAAACTAATGGGCCCAAAAAATGAATGTGCAGGAAATGGCCTTGCTCTTATTTTTAACTTAATTCAAATAATTCAAATAATTTTACCTGCACATGTGTTCTCTCATACCAAATGCTTAGTGTTGGGAGCAAGAATAATTGATGGTTTCGATGGACACCAAGATCCACATCGCTTTTGCTCAGTGAATTTTGAAGCTCCTACAATATAAGAAGAGTTATCATGAATATGGACGCATAACCATAGAAAAAATGATCGCAACTTGAGGATGCCGTCGAGAACTGAACATTTGAACATCATATCCTTTATAGGAATGAATGACATTTGAACATCATATCCTTTATAGGAATGAATGATGAACGAGGCAAGCTCAAACAACCACAAAGAATCGTCACATCATACACAAGATTTGGGGAAAAAGTGAAATACCTTGAAGTAGAGTAGTATGGCTTTTTATCTCAACAGGTGCCCTTCCTCCACCAAGTTGGCCTTGCTTCAACCCACATCTTGATGTCTTTCCTGTGACGATGTTTGCCATCTGCATAAGATTCCACAAAAGTATCTTTAATTCCTACATTTTAGCTAGCTGCATAAATGTATAGCATTGAAGTCCTAGGTGTCGTACCCTATTTTCCTGTGAGCTGGAAGTCGGAACGTTCTCCTTTGAGCCCTTAATCAAACAAAATATCACTTAAATTATATTAAGATGGTAAGGAAATGCAACCACAGCTATGATGGGAGTTAGCAAAAGTACCTTAGTCATCAGATGCCGCTGACCCTCGTGCTGTTTTTCACATGTTATGGATAGCTGCCCGGAAAATGACGATGTGAAGATTGAAATTGTCAAAGACAATAAAAATGATGGCAAGTGAACCGCAGCTGCCAGTCACATACTAACAGCAGAGAGGGACACAAACAAGATGCCTAAACAATAAAGTACCTTGTTAAACAGTTCTGTTGGTGGATCTAGCGGCTGCCGACTTGAAGAGTTAAAGACCTGGGTACAGTTAAAAACATAAACCGATGGCACATATTACCTTCGAAAATTATACAGGATACAATTTTTCAAGCAGGACGAGAGAACAAAATCTGTACGAGGCACTTAGAAGAAAGTATTAAGCTTTCTAGGTAATATTAAGCTCAGTTTAATTCAAACATGCAAGTTAAAAAAAGTGAATGCACATGTACATGAAGAGAATATCGGCTGCATAATCACCTTAGGTTTGGCAGCCTCCTGCTTGCTATTAAGAAGTACACCATCATCTCCTTTACAGGACAAGATCTGAAAAAAAAAAGGAAGGAAGGAAGAAAAGACTGGTGTAAACATAACTAGTAATATAAGTGAGCCTTTTACGGAGAAATACACAAGATTGTTTCGCTGAAAATAGTAGTATTTACTTGAAATTCTGGCAACTGCGAAGTGCTCTTCTTGCGTTGGGGAATTGAAGGACCCTCAAGAATCTGTCATGCAAAGACAACTCAATCTTTTCATTTTGGCATTGAACCCATATAAAGAAGAAAACATGAAAAGAAAAGTATTAAGCCTTTGTATTTATTTGCCAAAAGAGGGAGATCCAACTCAAGCGACAAAGAGGCTTATATGTGTAGATAGGGAAAAGATCAAAAGAGCTAGGATGAAATAAATAAATAAAAATTGGACAGATAACACGGAGAGAGTACGAATATGCTGCATGCATTACGTGCCTGACTCTATTGAGTACAGTATCAAGGGATGACCTTCAGCATCAACTTAGATATAACCAGTCCAAGAAAAACAGGACAATCTAAGAAAAACAGGACAATCTAATTTCATACTTAATGATTATTCATGAAGCACAGTTATGGCTATAATCATGCATATTAAATGTGGGAATGATATAAAGTTCGCACATCGGTAACATTTGAATTCCAAAGTTTTGGATTTTATAAACAGGTAAGTATATATGAATATGAAGTGTCAGTACGTATATATACTATAAAATATCTGAATACAGACACAAGATATGATCATCAGGTAGTCCAATTACATCGCTACCCCCAGGGTGGGTTGTGGGTGTGCTTGAATACGTAGATGCATAAACCTTAATTGCATATAAACAATAAATATAGAAAGGGATGATGATGTAACAAACCTTCCTATTCAAAGGCCTGGCTTTGAACATCCGAACGATTGGTGTCACATTACTTTCTGGCTGAGAACTATTTTGGGATCTGTAAAATGGAATATAACGCACCATTACTCTGTGACCAATTACCCATAAGTTTCAAGCTCTGGTGTGCAACTGGGGAGTACACGTGAATGCACCTGTGTTTCTGTGCTCTATGAGCAGTTTCTAGGTTTGGCTCCTTAGGGATGGTAGCCTTTGGTTTTGAAGGAGGACCATTGATATCCGTCAATCTAACCTGCAGATGGAAGAAAGAACTGTTACTTAAGCTTGCAAAGAATTGATAATGCCCATTGAACATCGAGGATCAATGGCAAGCAGCAAGGTTTTTTTGGAAATGATTAAATACGCTACAAGGTATTACCTTCTTTGGTGACTTGTGCGAAAAAAGAGCCTGATGCTTCAGTTGGGCAACCTGTATTCAGATTAGCCAAACCATTGCATTATGTGTGACATCAGCAGAGTTGATCGTAATTGCTCTATATCAACACAGAAAACTGACAAGGGCAAGCAATCAGGACAACTACATGTTTAAAAGAACCGTACTACTAGATACCAAATTCTGCATTTTTCCCTCAAGCTTGACATAATGAATGAAATGGAACTTAAAGCAACAGGATGTAACTCCAACTCATAAACATGAGAAAATGAACTACAACTATCAAAAAGTGGTAAACATGAGAAGATACCCTACGCAAGTAACCAACTTCTAGCTTCTGTCTTTTAGAACCATCTGTTTCACTGCAGAGCTCTTGAGGACCTTTGAGTCGGAGCAACCTAACATGAATTGATAAGAAAAATATCATTAGTAAAACCAAAAAATGGTGAAAGGAAGCAGAGAGCAAGTGAATGAGGGATGCATGAAAATAAACCAAGTCATCACATGGTCATGAAGACCACCAATTTGCAGTTGCAAATCAGTTAAGCAATTCTTGACTGCTCAATCTATCTGGCGGTCGTTAATCGTTATAGTAAAATATTAACATTACAGTACCTTGCAACGAACCAAGTTGAAGGAGCTACTGGAATACTTTGCTTGGCCAAATGACTTGCTGTTGGCTTTAATAGCGTTGATCTTCTTGGAATAGATGGTTTTAGTGGGCATTTTGACTTAGGTTTCAGCCTTCCATCTCCTGCTTCGTCCATTCCAAATCCTTAAACCAATATAAGATGGCACAAAATACAACCGCGGGCAAGAAATTCAAATTTAGCGAATCAAAAAGAAAAGGCATGAATTTCAAATCCAAGAGATGAGCAGCCAATAACGAGCACATGTGAAAACATACAACACTTCTTTGCTTCTACACTCATACCTTTCTTATTTTCAACTTGGGTAGAGCCTTTGGAAGGAACTCCGGCATTTTCGTTCAAGCATGAGGTACTTTCATCCTTGGATTTTGTCGAGGAAGCTTCAACATCCATGCTAAACTTAAGCCGCACTATGAAAGCTGGTAATTCAACACAATAACAAATATTGTCTCAGCATAAAGCAAGTGAGAAGAAAAGGTAAACAAAACCAGTAACCTAAACATCACAATTAAGTATATATTTGCATTCCCCCCTGTCAATGAGTTTTTGCCCTGGACTCATTACAAGAATTCAGCCCTGCATACATTATCTTTCTATACTAAGACTGTACTCAGGGAGGTTAATTAGACGTCTATCCTTCAGCAATGTCCAATCTATTCGGAACAAACACTTTTTTTCCCAGGTTAATCCACATATTGAGTAGGCTAGCCATTTCTCTCCGATTTCAATACGTAGGGGTGAATTGAGCAAACCGCTTGACAATCATCACCAACCTGCTCGGATAAGAACGAGCAGACATATCACAAAACAAGAAAACAACCATCTCAAAAAATCTTAGAACGATCCTTGCAATCGGTTCTGAATCAATAAACCAACATTTACATTCTGAAACACATGAAAGAATGCAAAAATCAACACATATCGTCAATGAACCGGATATCATTACCTACATTTCAACCACAACATTGCAACATGATTCCAATTTCCGTATAAAACATCACCGAAACCCTAAAAAATCCTTTCAACTAATCACACAAAGAGGCCGAAAAATGGCTTACGAGAAGGCGGATAACTCTTGGCGGATCGGAACCAGCTCTCGGCCTCCTCGACCTCATAATCGGTCTCCTCTCTCGTAAAATCAATCCACCGAGGCGCATCGTACTCGTAATCGAAATCAACCCCCTCCTCCTCCTCCTCCTCATCCACACACACCGGCTCTCCTCCCATCGCCATTCCGTCGTCCATCCAATCTCATCACACGCACAGGCACCGACGATGGAAGAGAGATCAAAGATGCCTCGACCTCACCGCCTCGGCATCGATCGAATTCGAGGCTCGTGCCGCGATTTGGGGAAGAGATCGAATCGAAACCCTAGAAGATTGAGGAGAGAGTGAGATGAGGGGAGAAGAGAGAGGGGGAAGAGATGAGAAGCGGTTTGGGTATTTATACGTCTTCCGTGTGATGCGCATGGATTTGTGTAACTGGATTCCTTGTTTGAAATATTTGTTGTGGGTCCCAAATGGGCCGACGAAGAAACAGAGTATTCTGTGGGACCCGTGACCATGGCATGAGTCAAGTGAATGGTAATGGTAGATTGGTAATTTTAGTGGTGAGATAAATGTATGCTCCTCCCTCATTGGCTGATTTTTTTTCCAGTTTTATCAAAAATCTCGATTAATTATTGATTTATATGTGATTTGATATCATATAACATAGAAATCACTTATTTTCATAGTTTTAATAAAATTATAATATTTCTTAAACTGGTGATTTCAATTAAATTATAGCTCGAAATTTTTCTTTATAAAAATATCAAAATATATCTACTATTTATTTTATATCATATTAATTTATCTTATTATTTTTTCTATTCCCTCCCACCCATAAAAATCAAAAGATAATTTTATTTTTATATCAAAAATCAACATACATATAAATTATCATCTTCAATCAAATGATTATAATTTTTTTGAGAGTAAGACGGAGGGAGTATATTAAGAGTTCTAACGAATGGTAGAAAGACCATTATGGATTTGACCAGAGATGGACAAAAAATGTATCAACAATGAATAATTTCCTCTGTCGTACAAGGGTAGAAGTTTAATCGGACGTTTCAGTAGAATCGAATCAAAGTTGCTGACGAGTGCACACAAAGTACGAAACGGGAGATTCAGATAGAAAATATACAAGTACATGAACATCAACAGTACACAATGCTCTTTCGCTAGATAAGATTCAGGAAAGGCAGATTTTCATGTCTCGAGTGATCGAGGAACTCTTTAACATTGCAGGAGAAGCAATCCATCGATTTTCCTCAAGGACATAGACAATACTTAATGATTACACAACGATATATAGAGGAAGTCGACAGACAACACGATACAAGCATGACACAGACTACATTTTTCGTGGGATTCATTTAAGCAACCTTCAACATCAGAAGTTGTTTCTTATCAATCAGCTTTTCCAGCGCAGCGAGCATTGAGTTTCCTGGTCCGAACATGCAGCATCCAAGCGGCTTCTTCTCGGCCACATCCTGCAACTTTCAAGCAAACATGTGATTGAATCCGTTAAAATGGATTTCTAGAACTCGAAGAATTAATTGAGCACGAGAATACAAGATTAAGCGAGTTACCATTGATGGTCTATGCTTTCTCATTTGTATAGCTTTTCTTCTATAACTTCTTTGGCGGCTCTGTAGTATCAGTTCTCCAAGGGTAACCGGTCGCCTTATCACTACACCTTGTTTACCTACAACACCAAAATGTTGAATCTGATGCTGTTCTGGGGTAGGAACTTGGTTTCCTGGATAAGTGACCTGTTCTTTGGGCTGCTGCAGGAAACTGGACTTGGGTGAATACAATGGAAATAGTTGTTCCAAGAAAGGAGCACTAACTAAGCTCATATTCCCGGTCGCATAGCTGCTTAAGCTTTCGGTGATTTCTGGTGAAGAATGGGTATCAGTCCAGCCACCCACATGCTTCATCTGGTCTACATTCTCCACAGGAACAGCTGAAGATATTGCTGCAGTGGGGAGAATCCCGTTCGCTAGGAGCGAGGGGGCAGAAGCATAAGATTCACTGGTCTGCATGCTAAGAACATCCATATCCAAGTCCCACAACCAGTCTTTGTCATCAGCTTCATCTCTGCTGCATGGATCCTCGAAAGTGAGATCCTCATGGCTTTCTTCGTCGCAATAGTAAGCTGGAGGAAGCGGCAAAGGCTTATTCTGTGTTACTTTCGTGTTACACTTAACATCAAGTGCTTCCTTCTGAACACACTGTAATGGTGTCCCCGGCTTTTCCTCCCACACGAAGGGAACCGAAACAACAAACTTGGCAGGAACATAAGGAACCAAAGACATTGGGGTCGTCTCGGGTTTCCAGTCTTTCTTAGGGGCCCCCGGCTTCTCTTCCCAGAGAAACGGAACCATTATTTGTTGCTTCGCTCGCTTAACTCCATCGCTCTCAGGAGGGGTATCCTCTTTCATTTCAGGTTCTCTCGGGACAATGTGAGAGTACATCTTTTGTGTAATGCATTGTCTATATATGGTATGATGGTTTTGGTGCCAAAATTTGGTGTGATTTCCACCTGTGCCATTTTTGAGCTTGGAAAAGATTAGGCATACCTAATTTGTGGAGAGACTTGTGACATTTGGATATGGTATGCGAAGCTGATTCAACCCACTTGAATAGTGCTTTTCCCTCTCATATTTGTTGACTGTGCTTCTTGTCAACTTGGTCTTCCAAGTTGGGTAACATTCCATCATAATATGAAGCATGAATTCTTTGCTTTTTTTTTTTTTCACCACGGTAAACTTAACTTTCATTGCTCAAAATTTTAACATGTATATCAAGACGCTCAACGGTCCAACGTTTGTTAGAGAATCCCTCACTGTGTAAGAGAAAGACTTCTGTAAAAAGTGAAAAAAACAACATATTATATTCCAAAGAAAAAGGTTCTAAAATGCACATTCAAAATCTAAGCACACAGTTAAAATACTTGAGCAGAATGTGGCATTTGCCAATACATGGAAGCTGTTCTACCAGGAAACTGAAACATAAACAAATTTTTTCTACTCTCTTTAAACACTAATTATGTAGCTCTGATCTCAGACTGAGATTCCACTTGAAGAACTTTAAAGATCAAATAGCGCTGGAAATTTAGCTTTAAATTTACATCTGGATGATGGAGATGAAAGCCTAACAGATCTTAAGACAAACCTGCATCAAATCAGATTTATTTGGAGTTGACCCATAGAATGAGAGTTCGTCACTAGCCATATCCATCAGTACCTCGGATGATGACCTACGAAGTCGCTTTGATGAAGGGATGTCACTTTCAATATCCCCAACCTGTAAACAGGACAGCAATAATGCACCCACAAAATCCCCTTCACCATTTCATTAGGAAGTGATGAGCAAATAACAAATTAGATGAACTAAAAGACAGCATCAAGCAGCGCTAATAAATAAATCATAAAACACGGGAAACAAACTTTCAACTACATGAAGGAGCACTCATCAAACAGGGTACCTCTTCTTTTAAAGTGGAGGATGAACTTGTAGATCCGCTTGTAAACTGAACGAGCAAACTGTCTCCCAATCGACTAGCAAGAAAGAATAATGAATTTCCCAGTGTAGTAATACCCTGCACGAAACCCAAAATTCCCAAATGAGGCTTTCATTGAGGACAGCATAACAAGATGCACTGCAATGATTCAAAAGCAGAAAAACTTCACAAGGATTTGATCATGTAGGACTTACAGAGGCAAGAACAGATGCTTTTGACTTAGCAAGATCTAATCTCTGCACAACCCTGCACATGTACAAGAAAATGTAGTAAATAATTGAAATTCAATAGCTCTCTGCACAAAGAAGAGCCAAACAAACAAAAAATTCGGGAGAGAGAAACCTGTCAGATAATTAAGGGGAAAAAAGATACTGTCGGGATAAAATAGTCCTAATAGCACTGATCACAACTAAAGCACACCAAGGCGGCTCAAATTCTAATAGGCATCTCATACATGTTAATTCCCATCATCGATGTGTTTAAAAAGCAAGGCCACTTGCAATTCAGCAAATTCATACATCCTTGAGCTAACTGAAGTAAACTTCACCATCATATTTGAATATATTGATTTCCCTCCAATTACAGGGTCAAATTTACTCCTAAAACGTATTATTTCAATCATTAAGTTAAGAAAAATGCATACTTATAAATTGATATCTAGGACTGATCAATTACCTTCCATCAAAATATATGGTCAAGAGAAGCAATTCCCCAGTTTTGGTGGACAACATCACGACATCATTGGCCAACCGGTTGCATGGGCAGCATCAAGTTCTACATCAAAACTTGATCTTGGCATTTCTAGACTGAAATAGGAAATATAGAGATTGTTAAATATTGTAACAACAGCTAAACGAACAATAGGTAAACTACTCCAATGATTATCAGATAACGGAGAGGCAATGATTACATTTTCAAGTGAGGAAATATAACTCTCCTTGTGGGAAAAAAAACCAAAAGAACAGAAAATAAGACGGACATACAGAATTACCTGCTATCACCAGATACGGCAAAATTGTTTAGAGCCAATGCATATGATGATGACTGCCAAGCAAGAAAGACAAAAAAAAAAAAAAAAAAAAAAAAAAAAAAAAAAAAAAAAAAGATTGAAGAGCAAATGATTTGGAAATTTTGAACATACGGTGTCTTCAGAAAAATAATTACATGATGAGAGAGAAAACATGATACAAGCACAAGCCGACTGCCAGGTCAAAGCAAACACTCGAGAAGAACATTAAATCAACAGAAACAAAAGCAGTAAAGCACTGAAAAGACTGCCTAGACAAATGCCAAGAACGAATGAAGTATCTAAGAACTCGAAAAAAAAAAGAAAAAAAAAAAGAGAGAGCCTACCAAGTACCTGGCTATGGTAATGAATGGTGTTTGCACATATCACTAACACACCACCGATTGGTGCAGGCACAGCGAGAAGCTTGTAAGAATCATGTGGGAGATTCTAAAACAAAACAGAAAAAGAGATGCAACAAAAAAGAAGTGCGCTGGCAGAAGATATGAAATAAGCATATTATCTCTTACTTACCCCAGCAGACCATATGATTGGATGCTGCTTCATTGTTGTATTAATGCTAAGCGCTGATACTGCGCATGTATGGTGCTTCCATGAGATCCTCCCCGCCCAAGTCAGCTCCCGCTCATGAAGAACAACCAATACAGGCTCAATATACCCTTTTTTTAACAAAAAAGAATTATTAGTGTTGAGTATTTTTAGTGGACCCAAACACAAAACACTCACGGTTAACAAGAACACAAACAACAATTTTATTAGATAACATAGTAAACCAAAAAAAATTACACAGTGTAAATTAAAGTGTAACACACTTTAACTACTCTCTATTTTCTTCATATTGGGTACATAACAAAGGAGCATGGAATTATAGTTGAAACAGAGCACACCGTGTCCAAACTATTCCACGTGTTCGGAGTTGGCTGGTTGTGGATGAAGCAAGAAACATGTGTTGGACGGTGGCATAAAGAAAGAGCAAGGAAGGAGAGAAGAGAGCAGTTGGCCGGTGCTTTAACAATTAGCTTCATTACTATGAATGAGGATAAGTGATAGAAGAGTGACACCACACAATCCATCATATATCAACATTACATCATAAGTATGAACTATATTTTCACCCAGTTAAAGATAGACATAATCTTGAACAATGAAAATCAGAAAATATATTTTCACACAAAACTTAGGTACAAGCTAACCAATTCGCAAAACCTAGGATCCAAAACTTGAAATATTTGAAGAAGAAATCTCTTGGGTCTCAGGCCAATTGGTGGTCATTTTGCACCTATCAGATTTACTTCACTAGAACTCTAAAAGTGTGAACAGTTCATAGCTTCATATTCTGGAAAATTGTGAATTACTTCCAGGTTCTGTACAAATTATTTCTCCCGCCCTCTACTACAATGACATAATCCCAAAAAAAAAAACCAAAACAAAAAGAAGAAGAACACCATCTATCTCCCTGGTCTTACATTAAAATTATTACATGTATGCCAAATTTTGTTAGTGCTAGGAAGCAATATTTTATAATTTAAATTATCTTGTCTTGTTGCTTCAAGTACACATGCATGTTACTTCGGACTAAAAGATACATAATAAGTTCTAAAGGAAACCATGTGAAGAAACAACGCCTTCAATAATGAAGAAACTGAATATGCTGCTTCGTGCATGTGGCTCACCATGAACAAATATAAAGTCTTTGGCATGCTTAATATCCAAGTCTTGCAGATTAATTATGTATGAAGAGTCAACACGTGCTGAAACTGAAGCCCCAGAACTAAAACTTTCTTCATCTCCAACTAAACCATATCCAGCCTGAATCAACAAGAAAAACAAGAAGCACCTCAAAGAGCAAAAGATACTACCTCAACATTCATCCCGATATTTACTGAAAGTGAAACACAAATATTGGGTATATAAAACAAAAAGACACTCTAAGGCCATTTCAGCCTTGCCGATTATCATGTACAAGGTCTGCAGCTTGGCATGTCCCTTGGCTGCTTGTTTAGGGAGAAGAAAATTAAGAAAACCTTCCAGAAGAAGTAGTAGAGTCCTGTACAAAATGATTTTTTGAAGAAACTATAAGTTCTTTTTAACCCATTTTGAAGACAACTAGTCTCCAAGAAAAGGTCAATGTAAATTCAGTAAGGTATGAAACTATCTCATCCAGCAAAAAGAAAACATAGATGGAAAGAGACCTGTACGGTCTGAAGTATAACCATTTGCAGATCATAAACAAGAACACCGCCGCACCTGCCCTGAGGATCAGCCTTTACCAACGGTCCTCTTGGAAAAGATTCCCACCCCCTTTTCAAATAGAACCAAACCGGCCCCTCAAAACAATGCATTGAGCTGGAGAGAAAATAAATCCATGAGAATGAGATAAACAAGTGTGCATTGACTACCACCTTAGTGAATCACTGAATGAGGAAATGGTCTTAAAGGGAAGCATAAAAGAACATAACTCAATATGATCCAAATGGTTAGAGGACAAAGATAATCGACGACGTTCATGAGGTATCAATGACATTAATTTAAGTTTTCCATATCTGCACGCATTTGGCAATTAGAACCATGCATGCATTGCATCTCACCTTGTACGAAGAGCATGAATAGAATCGTCATACTCTAGCACTGAAATTTTGGCATCACGAAAGGCCAGGATAACTGAGTCTCTCTTTCTAGATCTACTACCACTTGCAGATAAAATTCCCAATGATTCAACATTGCCATGAAGCCTGCAGAATAAGACAGTGTAAGAAAATCTGTCACATTAACAGTAGCAGTATAAAGAGCACCGAAGACATGCTCTAACTACCAAGTCTCTTTCATTGGTTAGGCGGAAAAAAAAAATAGAAGCATGTCGGAAGGCAACCAAGTTCCCATTTGAACCTACACAGGGTTCCCCTTCTCGACAGTTGTCAATGAACCAATAACCATGCACCAGCACCATGAAGGCAAACAACAACAACCAGCATCGTCAACTCAACGGATCCAGTACCGAAGTCCTCTCGGTCAACGGTTGTAGATAATTTTTATCACGAATATGAAAACTAAGAGGATGCTCGTCAGTGTGTCTCAAGATTCAAAATGACCAAGACATCTTCTTGAAAGAAGTGTCTAATGAATGGACTGAATCACCAAACTCGTCCCACACAATTTCAAATTACATACAATCAATAATTCAACCTGAATTCAGTCCTAATAAAACCACTACCATCATGACTGCATAAATTACCACAACACAATCGCTGAGCTACAAACATACATTTCGA
>LIEC01009197.1:25582-102584 GCA_001925005.1 Drosera capensis | reverse complement strand
CCGAGATAATATATATAACGTATATTGTAATGTTTTAATTATTGTAATAGCTCAACCCCACCCCACTCCCCTTCCCCTTTCACTGCACAAACAGGGAGAACAGCGAGGCCGAGGCCAACTTCAGGCCGCGCTTTCACGGCATCGCTCTGGCCAAGTCGGCGGCGGCCAGAGAAAGTCAGGCGAGGGTTGGGGAGAAGCGAGGGGTTGTCCGTGCTTGGCTGCGGCGGCGTGAGCGAGGGCGATTTTCTTCCTGGGGTCGGGATCTCGGGGCGAGATCCGTTCGTCACCGTTCATGGAGGGTTGGAGTCGGCTTCTGTCATCGTCGTCGAAGTCGTCGTCGGACTAGTGGTCGGCTTCGGCTTCGATGAGTCCGGACGAGGTGAATTGTCGGGCACTCCAGCGGGGATGGGTTTCCGATTTCAAGCAGTATCATCGGGGATGGGTATGCTGGCGGCGACGACGAACAAGGGAGGGTGGCGGGGCTGGGGAACGGAAAGGGATGACGGGGTCGATGGTGTCGGGTTTCAGGCGGGTTTTCCGGCGGGTTTCAGGCAGGTTACGGTCGGGGGTCGGGTCGCCGGATTCCGGTAATACAAATATAATACGAGAATAACTAAAATAAAATATAAACGGAAACGAAATCAAAGCGAGAGATGAATCCATACCCCTTTTTCCGTTTCAGTTCTGTTTGTCGCACTCAGATTATTGCTCAGGTTGTTGGTTTGATTTTTTTGCGGTTCCTGTGTTTTGAATATTTTGATAACGGGGAGGAGGTTTTTCTGGAGAGTGGAACGCACGTTACAGAAAGTGGGTAAGTGGGCAGGTGGTTGAGAAGATTTAGGGGAGTCTCTGACATTTGAAAAATAAAATCCTATTGTATTTAAATATACATTTTTTTTTTCTCCAGGATATTACAAATATAAATAAAGCATTGATATTTTCAAGGTAAAATTTTATAATTGGTTGCCAAGGCAAAAATATGAGATATTTTTGACAAAAAAAAAAAAAAAACCGTGTGTGAATGTGCGGTTAGTCTTATTATAATCAAATTATATCTTACATTAGTTATTCTGTGTAAATATTGAAATTTGGTGTTGTCAATGACATTGGTCTCCACACATTGTATTGTTTTTTTTCTCATTACACTAACACGTAATATACCTCAATCAAGGACATAATATAGTCCCCTGCATTGAAGATACAACAATGAATTGAAACACCAAATACAATAATACAATAAAATGAAGAATCGGGACGGTATGAGACTAGACTTTTTAGGAACCAAAGATATTGGGACAGGAAGGGAAATCGCCAAGAACCAGATCGTATCGGACCATGTTCACCCCTCGTGTGATGACAAGAGAAAAAAAATCAAAATGAATTAATAATCTAAAAATTTGTACATGGAAAAAAAAAAAGAGAAAATGGAAAAAAAAAAAGAGAAAGAATAAAACATAACCCATATAATTCTGTTAAATATGAGATGTGAGGAGGACGTGTTTTTATATGATCCCGTCAAATGAAGAACATATATCTATCTGAGATGTGACAAAACTAGAAATTGAACTTAGTGGGGTCGAAAAATACCAACTTTATTTACATAATACAAAATATTGCTAGTTACAAAATTAGCGTCATCAAAATATATCATAACAAAAGCAATTCATACAAATAACAACAAAAAACAAATGAACAAAAATAACCTTAACAACAAAGTTGCAAAAGTAAGTTCAACAAAAATATAGTCATAAAACCCCACTTCCAAAATCCCAAAATAAGAGCTCTGCAACAGCTTTCAGAAATAACAAATCGCCAACTCCTCGTCACAGCAACTCAGCTGCTAACACCTCACATAATCTGCACAACAACACAAAACCAAAAGAAAGCTCTAGCATGAGCAAATCCAGTAATCCATCCGATTACAGTACTCGAAGAAAATTGTCCGATGATGAGATGAGAATTGTTTTTTTCGAGTAAACATGAGCAATCTAGTATTCCATTGGTTGCAATTGACTCCTCTCCTTTCCTCTAACAGTTTTAAAGATGGTTCATGGTTATAATCATCAAAATGAGTAAATCAAAGGGAAGATAAGAGAATTAATAATCAATTAAAGTTTGATTGTTAAATAGTTTGAGAAAAAGAAATCCACGATGATAATGTTTGAGATGATAAAGAGAGAAAAATTTATAGAAAAACGTGAGAATTTAAGGATATTTGTGTTTTTCAAATTGGGTATAATTTTTTTTTTAAATTCAAGTATTTTTTTTGTTGGAGAAAATGTAAATTTTATTCTTTGTGGATGAGATATGTATTGTAAATATAATTTCTAATTGTCAAACTAAACTATCAAATCTAATCAAAATTCTCAATATTATTTTTTTTTAATGAAAACACAGTGGGGGCAGACCATCCCACTCGGGACCATTTGACTCCGTCATTGTACATCATGCTATAATCTCTGATCCTTGACCTCTTTATTTTTTTTTTAAAATTATTATTAAATCAATTTTATTTTACAGAATATTAGAAAATAAGAGAGGGGGAGATAGGAGAAATATCACTTGAATAGTTGAATGATTCATAGAAACATTGATTATTCCGTGACCTTGCTTTTGCTTGTCTTTGCTTACGTTCGCCATTGACGAAACCCCTCTTCAGCTCTACTCGCTCCAACCACTCAACGAGCACGATGAGGCCGCCGCTGTCATCTTCATCGTCGGCGTCGCCGTCGCCGCCGAGTCGCATCAACATCGCCGCGATCACGCGCAAGCTGGAAGTCGACAATCGGCTCTCTCTCCGTACCTACTGCCGGATCGCCGATAACATCCTCCGTCAGGTAACCGATCGTTCTCACTTTCCCCTGCTTTGTTGTTACTGAATCGTGTTGTCGGTGATGCGTTGGTGTTGATTAGGGATTGAGATGGATTGATTTGGTTTTGTGTTTGTGGAATCGAAGTTAGGGAGATTAGGGAGTTGTGGAGTTGTTGGAATATTGAGGCGGAGGAGCGTGTGGTGGAGGAGAGGGGATGGATTAGGTGGACTGATTGATTTGATTTGGTGTAGCTATATGTTGTCGTGGTGATCGTGTGTTTGATATGAGATCCTAGAAATACTATTCTAGGGGAGGAGTTTTGCCTGTGGATCAGATGTTCCTTTTACAGATGTTTTTGTTATTAGGGTGCATTCTCGACTTACAGGAACGTATCGTTTGCGAGGTAAGATTGCTCACATTTGTCGTTGACGTAGTACCCGACTCTAAGCATTTGACATTGGATAAGCTCAGTCAGGTTGAGTGGTGTTGATGGTCAGTAAGAAGTTTGCAATCATTGATTATGTTCTTGAAATATTTGGAGTTACTACAGGTTGAAGAAGAGGCAATATAAGTAGTGTCATGTCTCCTCGAGAAAAGATGTAGCTGCATCTATATTGATGGATCTGCACATCTTGCAAGTTGTTTGTTCTGTTGAATAGTCTCGGTTCTGTGGTAAAGAAAGACATGGAAACGTGGATGGTGGACTTGTTTTAGTGCAAAGTAAGCTTTAGTTTTCATCCAAACCGAAGATTATGTGACCTTGTATTCAGGTGTATCTGCATCTATGGTAAATGAAAGACATGAAAACATGGACTTGTTTCAGTGCCAAGTATAGCAACTACTCCAATGCAAGGTGTCTGTCAATGACATCATATAATTCTTTTGTAGTGCTGTATTTGGTACATGCTGATGTCTCAAGGGCTAGAGCCTAGCATACCAGCTTCTTGACCCTGAGGTTTGCAAAGCTCACTTTGAAAAAACAACCCATAGACATAGATAATTCTGACGTACAGAAAATCTTTCCACCCTTAATGTTTTACAAAAAACAGACGGAACCCTTGAGAAGCACATTTGCCACCATGTGTCCTCACATGCTTGCACAAAATGCTATAGCGAATAAGTAGTCAAAAGGTGCTGAGTTCTCCTATACTCATATTTGCCCTCGTATTTTCTAGCCCACTTAGTGGCTGAGTTCTATATGTTTGACTACAAGTTCTCACCAACACAGGGCTGCTTCATCACTTTCATGGGTGCTAATGTTTTTTCTTTCTTTCTTTTTTTCCATTGATTACTTCGCTTATTATAAACTAGTAGTATGCCGTTATGCTAGGTTGTATCTATAGTAAATGAGGGAGTATTGGCATCTCTGAATGTTAGAAGATGTGCCACAAGTTTTCCTGACTATCTGCTGGTCATGAGTTCCTTAAGACTCTAGACTCTTATACCTGTAGACACTTCCATTTTCTCATTACCCGGTCCTAAAGCCTCGTCATACATATTTGGTGCACTTTCACTTTTCAATGATAATTACCCATTGGCTTCAACTAGATTATTGGTTTTGATGCTGTTGGATTGCTTAGCCTTCAGTGATTTAGGGAGGATCTTAAACTACCGTGAAGTATTCCTTTCTTGGAGTTGTATGCGGGCCAACTTGGGACGCTACAGCTGCTTGCTTGATACACGTACTCCTTGAATTACATTTTTATCATTTCATGAGCTGTGTCTCCAGTTTCGAGTTTTCAATTTTATGGTCCCTTTCTCCCAAAATAGTTCATTCTTCAAATCTTATGGTTTATGGGATGTTGCAGGCGGACATATTTCGATATGAGAAGAATATGATAGATCTGTATATTATGCTCTTGAGATTTTCTAGGTGAGAATCCCTTGGCTGTTAACTTTATTGCTCAGTGTTCTAGCAAAGATTGAGGAACAGCTTTGCTTTTACTGTTCTGTGTTTTCGTACTTCTACTTGAGCTGACTTGATCATGCACCATTTTTCTGAGGATGATATTGTGTCTTATTTGCTTTAGTTTGGTAACAGAGACAATTCCATGCCATCGAGATTATAGAACATATTCACAGACCAAAACGAGTTCTTTGAAGAAGGTGATTTGAATACCTTTCCAAGGTTTAATGCGAGAAAGATGTTTCTCTAACTCCACTCATCCTTCATTAATTTTTTTTTTCTTTTTGAAATCCTTGTTTTAGCAATTGATAAATGCTCTGAATGAGCTGGAAGGGTTGAAGCCAGTCGTTGAGCTAAAGATCGCAGAGTTGGACAGAAAATATTCATATCAAGCAAATGGTTTGAATCGCCAAAAAAACAACTTTTCTATCACAACTTCTACTGATTCGTCTCGAAGTACAGTCCAAACTTTGACTAATAATCAATTGCTTAAGGTTTCTCTTCTGATTATCATCTGTTTACGTTTACTCCTTTCACTTTTTCGCTCACTCTTTGACTTATGTATGTTCTTCGTTACTATCATGTGGTAAAATTGTTAGCTGTCCAGCAATGTTGCAAGTGATGGTTCGTATGATGTTTTCAACAGTCAGCAGTTGGTCCATAGAACACCCTTGGAAAGCCAATTTCAAAGGCTGTAAGTTATCTTTATCTTTCTATGCATCTAATAGCTGCAAGCTTCTATGGACTTGGATCAATATGGATAAGTCTTCTTACATAAATGCAGACTGCTATAAGTTAGCTCAATGGATTCTGTGTTGGGATTGAGCATAGAGTTCGATTTAATTTTAAGTCTTAAAAGAAAAAAACATAATCTTAGGGTCTGATTAGTTTTCTATTTTGTTCTGTAGGTCTCTACAAATTCCTCGTCCCAAGGAGGAGACCCTTTCTAAACATTCAATTTTTGGCCCAAGTGGACTTGGAACACAGTGGAATCCTCCTATCAGAAACCAAGAGGTTGTCACAAGTATCTTTTCATGGTTTTTTCCTTTATTTACCCAGTGCAAGTGCTGAATATGATCCTATTCTTGTAGGTTAGGTACCCTGACAATATTTTTGGGTCTCCACTTGATACTTCTAGGTGAGATTTTGTTTCTTTTGTTGCATTTAACATGTTAAAGTTAAAATGTTGGCGTGTAGTCATATATAATGTTACTTTGACTGTGATTCTTGCTGTAACCAAGAATTAGTGGGTTGCATTCTTTTTAACTGCCATTTTAATTTTTTTCCTTAAAAACAAATTCAAGTGATAGTTCCTAATACTCCTCCGTAATCTTTTCCTTGATTTCTGTTCCTTGTTTTTTTTCCCCTCCTAACATACCCTGCATCGGATAACGACAGGTAGTCCTTCTGAATGGCGCTTCTAGCTACTTGTATTCTCTCAAGGGTACTTGTACACTTAGGAATTGTTTTTGAGCTTGTTTGTATTCTTCCCGGCCATTGTACAAATATATTTACATGTTAATTTTCTTTATGTCTTATATTTTAGTCTTTCTCTGTTTCGAGTCTTTTGACTTGCGCCTCTGCCATGGGTTTACACTTTACACATTGTCATGCATGCCTAACATGGTCCGTATTTTGTTTCTCTCTTAGTGTGGTTTTTGGTGCCGCCACCACCACTTGTCAGTTGTCTCAACTACCACTGATAATTGTCCAAACTTATGATCTTTGATAAATCATATCTTCCACTGGAACTCTAGTTGAGTTTTGAAATGCGATGATCTTTTGTTATTAATAGCTTTCAATTCCAATTTCTTTTGGAAGTAGTTTGATTTAGTAGTTACATGAATTTTGTGGTGGGCAGGTTCTCGCTATCGATCAATGAAACACCTGCACTCAGAGGTGGCCCTGCCAGTCTTGAAGGTCCAAAATCAAGTTTGGCGCCTACCATTGAGCAGGATCACGGTAACTTGGAAAATCAGAGAACGGGGTTGGATAATGATTGTAGTCACAGCTCTCTATCCAGTGAACCTGCTCCTATGATTACATTCGAAACTTCGGAAACTTTTCCTGACAAAATGGAAGCTTGTCCTGATATTATCAGGCAGCCATCTGCCCCGCCCATTCTTGCAGAAGTGCAAAACTTGGTCACAGAAGTTCCATCACAAGTCACAGAGCTGCAGGATTTCAAAGATCATTCCTTGCGTTTGAGCTCTCATGAATCTCCGATGGACCTCCATATTGTGAGTATCCTTTGTCTTTGCCTTAACTTTTTATGTCTGCTTTGGCATTTCGCAAAGCTGTAAACCTTTTTTAGCCCGAGAATCAATGATAAAATTCTGCTAAGTATTTGTGCATTGTTGGGTACATCAAAAGTAAAAGGCCGTATTTATCCACAAAAAAAAAGTAAAAGGCAGTAACAAAAATTGTTATGAAATAAGGAGGAATGGTAAATCCGCTAAAGGCAACTGAAATTTTTTGCTGATTAGCTCTAATTCAAAGATTTTAGTTGAGAATATGGCCTACTAGCTTTTGTGGGAGTTCAATATCTTGCCTGGTAAACCATGGAAAAAGGAAGTGGTTAAATATTTGTGATGTATCTACTTTGCTTGTGGAAGAAGGGGAAGGGAATTTCACAAGGCTATCGTTGATATGTCGTGACTTCATTGGTAGGCTTTAACTATTTATATAAGAGAAATTCTAGCTGTTACATGGGCCTTCAAGGAGGTATGGAGTTGAATAGAACGAGAAAAAAAAGGAGGGCCCATGGCATATGGTTTTGTGGTTAATTGCGATTAAGAATAAAGTGTTGGTCAGTTGCTGCTTGTGGATACCGGAGTCAGTAATGTACAAGAAGGGTAAAGATGGGTCATACTTTTTAAGGGTAATGGCTTCTTGTTGTTTGACAAAGCAAGAGGTGTTGGTTGATTGTTGTTCTTTACTTGGAAAAAATTTAAAGTTACATTTTCCAGCTAATGAGTATTGAAGGCATGAAACTCTTTTCAGAGAATATAATACTGTCATACATGTCATTGGATTTGAATGTCATTCTGTAACACTTGACTCAATACTATTACTTGTGCAGTCTACATCCATGATGGATGCTTTCATGCGTTTGGCAAAATCTAACACTGCGAAAAACCTGGAAACTTGTGGAATTCTTGCTGGTTCACTGGTATGATCTTCAAAATAGTCGATTCCAGGTCTCATACAATTGAAGACTTTGTTCCCCCCCCCCCCCCCCTCTAATTGTTTGTTGCCAGTCTTTTATAATTTGAATTTGTATATAGTTTGTCATACTTGCAGAAAAACAGGGTATTTTATATTACAGCTTTGATAATCCCTAAGCAGGAATCAACAGCAAACTCTGTAAGTTGGCGGAATACACCTTACAGTTCATGTGAAACTATGCCATTTATCTTATATCTACTGATTTGAGACCTTATTATCAGTGTCAGGCAACAAATGAAGAGGAAATATTTGAAGCGCAAGACAAACGGTCTCTTTTCCAGCTGGGGTGGATTCATGTGAGTATTAATTGTGGAAAAAACTATTTTGCCTTTGACTAAATGCTGTATGATTTGGTTTGCCATTTATAATCCTCCCTTTCATCCAAGCCTTTCTCTGCTTGCTTTTAATTTAATTATATGAGAAAATGTTGGATTATTGGGATCACGGTGGTGGTAGGATGAATCCTAACCGCTACCGGGTGTGGCTGGAGCTCATTGTCCACCCCCCTGTGTTTAGTGTACTACTTGGAACTTTTGAAGATATTCATATATCTAGTTATTGCATTTTCATTGATTCGTTTGAGGAAAGCTGTCTTTCAGAGTTAGATTAGTGAACGAGATTTCATATCTATGACATCCTCCTGAGCTTAATTTCTTCATTTACTGATCATAACTTAATGTCAAAGTTGCTCTGTGGGGCTCGATTCAGCTTTAGTAAATATGTTGACCTAGATGGACTCCGTCAAGTGATTAACCGTCGAAATATCTTATTTGCAGACACATCCAACCCAATCTTGTTTTATGTCATCTATCGACCTTCATACCCATTACTCATACCAGGTACGTGATGCATAAAATTATACCTTCAACACGGTTATGCTGATGCTCTGAAATTTTTGTGCGCTATGATACCTTCCAAAGTGAACCAATGATCAGAAAGCCAAATTATACCACTTTGTGTGATATATGTTATCTTCCATTTTTTGTGGGCCATAGCTTCTCCTTGAGCAAACGCGGTGCAGTTTTTACCAATTTTCTTGTTTTATCGCACACCAAATTCTAATCATCTCTACCCAAGAAATGAGTCTAGGGAAAGTATAAGAGAAAGGCTAGTGCTCCACTTTTCCGAAAAAAGTAGGTTCACTGCTGGAGCTGTTGTTCCAATACTTGGTGTCCTTCATGGCCCTAATGGAATAAACCTAGTCAAATCTTAGTAATACTGCAATGAGTTCACGGTTCCCATCTTCCTCTCCCTTAAACTTGAAGCACTCTCTAATAGGATGTTTTCACTTTAAGTCGCTCTCCCTCCATTAACGAATTTTCATAATTGCCAGATTCAATCTATAATCCAAGTTGCCGCTTTTTTTTCTTGCTGCAGGTTATGCTGCCAGAGGCCGTTGCAATTGTTATGGCGCCACAAGATAGTTGCAAGTGAGATAACTCTTGGAACAACTTTCTGTCTTTGCTTCTCTCGTTGTAACTTCTCCTGCTTATCCTCTTATACTACCGCATTTCTGAACCGCAGAAAGCACGGGATTTTCCGGTTGACAACCCCAGACGGCATGTCTGTCATCAGACAATGCGAGCACCGTGGCTTCCATCCACATGATCAACCGGCAGATGGTGGACCCTTATACAAACAGTGTACAGACGTTTATATGAATCCGGGGTTGAAGTTCGACGTCATAGATCTCAGATGATCTTGGGCGAAGATCTTTTTGCTTGCTGATCATGTGGAGCATCTGCTTTACAATTCTATACATGCTATTCTATTCATTATAGCTCAAGCAAGCTGTCAATTTTTTGGATATATGAAAAGCGAAATGCGCAATGAAGGAAACTATATGTTGATGATATTAATGTGTAAAGAAACATGGGAGTGATCAGTTTTGTGTTCCCTCTTGCCCCATGGGAGTTGCTTCTCTTCATGATACCCATCGTCTGATGAAGTCACCAGACGAGATTTAGCCGAGGTGGAATCTCTTCATTTTACTTCCACCTCTTCATTTTACTATCTAGGAACGATCCAAGAGTTTCGGAGTTTACATTTAGATGTAACTAGGTCAACCTCATGATCTATATTTATAGAGATAGGAAGTATGTCATATAATATATTTTTCGAGCAATTAATTTAATTCATTGAGCTAAAACATTTCCAAATATTTTTCTCGGGTCACATATGTTTATTTAATCTACTATCTCCGTCTCGTATAACACATTCGATCAGTATACTATTCAATACGTATGTATTGAATAGTATACTGATCGAATGTATTGATAATTGATAAGAAGTCCAATAGGTCTAAATAGACCCAATGACCAACCAAAAATCACCCTTACAGTGTGATTATATTATACTAATTTCAACCATATATAACATAGATGATCAATATATTATTAAAACTTTAAAGATAATTTTTTATGTATGGATGTTACAATATTTTTTTTTAATGTTTTTATAGCCTTAATCCATATCTTTAAAGATTCATAATCATTATAAACCCATTAGTTCCCGTTTATCAATAGAAAAAATATGATTATTCTAAATACACATTAAACATTAGAAACCCAATCACACATCAAACATTAAAATATCAACCCACATATTAATCACACATCCAATAAGTCTATTACGTCCAATTTATCAACCAAAAAAATAAAAATAATTATAGCATTATATATTTAAATATATTGAAATATCAACGTCCTCCATTTGAGCAAATCCGGGCATCCATTATCATTTTCAGCTCCTCGATCCTTATTATTTTGTCTGCTGCAGTTGATTAACACTGCTCTGCGGCTTTCGAATCCTATCAGCATGCATAATTTTACTGCAACGCAGAAAATCACATGGCCTCAATATCATGTTATAAAGCAGAAGAATCATGAGTCATGACGCATGGATGAGCAGAATTTTCAGTGAAAGTTGGGCAATTCATAAACGCAGGGATAGTTTCGTAAGTAGAGAAAAGAGCAGCTTGGTGACAAAGCTTAAAAGATAAACAAAACCAGGTTATGTTACATCACATTGTTCAGTGGGATCACAAACACACACAACTCAAATTGTTCGTTTCCGTCTGTCTTTGATATTTATGCACTCCCGACTACACATAAGCATCAGAGCTCTGGACCGAATATGAAGCAAGCACTTCATCGTCTTTCCGTGCCTGATTCATGTCAAAAGTTCCTCACAGGGCTTAAGATAATAATGCTTCGCACTATCCGGGTCTAGTTCTTGGGCATCATTGTGGCTAAGGAGTCCTGCGATGAAATGTGGTTTTGTTCAGAAGCACAAAAAAGGACAAAAGAACTCCAAGATAGAAAGTTCAGAAATGTATAAAATTTGATGCAACACTTGATGCTTCAACTACGGGTTGAAACAGTTACAAGGGTATGCAAAGTTTAACTTGATTATATGTAACGATATTCAAGATATGCCAAGTCTATCCGTCAAATCTCGAGTTCAACTCTAGGGTAGAAGTGCAAAAACAAGCTTATTATTTATAAAATCCCGACTTCAAGTTATGCCTACATTTGGAGAAGCGTAAAGTTGATATTATTGAACTAACCATATGACAAAACATTGGTTTTTTTTGTGGGGTTAAATTCAATAGAAATGTCATCAAATCTCTTACTATAAAATATAGATTGATCCAAAGTTCAAAGAAAAAGAAAACGTTTACCTTATAATCGGCTCTTCTTAGTCAATGCAGCCGCTTTAAAACTAGCGATACCAGTAATTTCTCGGCCCGTGACCAGAGTATTGATGTCATAGGTTCCTTCATACGTATATATGGGTTCAAGATCACAAAATGCCTGAAATTGGAAAAACCCAAAATAATACTCATCAGAACATAAACTAAATTTGATTTTGAAACAGCCATCACATTTATAATCAAGATCAAACGTTTGTGTTTAGCTGTTCAAATCATTCATGTCTTACTTCAGACGAGCTCACCAAAGGGGAAAAAAGAAAGGGAGACCCAAGGCATCACCTTCGCGACTAGGAAATCCGACAGGATTCCATTTCCTCCCAGTAATTCTCTCCCAAGAGCAACCGTCTCCCTAGCCTTCAAGGAGATCCATGACTGGAACATTGACAAGTTAACGTAATGCTGAATTTAATCATGTCAAGCAAAATACTCATATAAATACGCAGTATCCAACCTTTCCAAGACTAGCATGACCAGGAGTCATTTTTCCACTATCGTACATCTTACACAGGCGCCAACCGACAAGAACCATTGCCTGGATATTACCCAACATCTGTACAAGCTTCTGCTGGTTTACCTGGAAAGCTGCCAGCGGTACTCCAAACTGTTTTCTCTCTTTTAGATACCTTCAACAAAACACCAAAGACGACATATATTAGGACACAGAAGACTTGCTATTGGAATCACATAAATATATGATCCAAGTACCTGTGGCACATATCATAGACTCCCATCGAAATGCCAATTGGTTGCCAAGCAACCATGACTCGGGAAACTGCAAGCACCTGGTTCATGACTGTGGTATTAAGAAGGCACATGCAGTAAAAAGTAAATGCAGTACCACTTGCCAAGTAGTACACAAGCATTTAAGGCAGATTTACACAATTCTGTCCAAGACAGCCTCACAGAACATTTCATGACCACATAGTATATCCTTTTGCACATTTTACATATGAACCTAATGCAAAGAGTTGACATGGTAATACGAAACATTGTAAAGCAATCAAGAATAAATGAACCACAAATTAGCATCACCTAAGACATGGTACACCGTATACCTTGTTTGTATCCTGAAAAGAGTTGACACCAGGAAGCCTGTCTTCGTCAGGGACAAAAACTTTCTTCAGGACAATATCTCCATTTTGTACAATTCTTAGCCCTATCTTGTTTTCTATCTTAGTAGCAGTAAGCCCTGGGGCATCCTTTTTGACAATATAGCTGAGAGAAAAGAAGACAAAGAGTTATTCTAAAGCAATTATGCAATATATAAAAAGAAAAAAAAACAACAAATCCAATCTCCAATCGAAGAAAGAGAAATTCAATGGCAGAAGACTATGGCTGCGGAAACCAAGAGAATCCTGAAAGAACCATAACAGTATCTTAGTGGCTTTTAAGCACAGGAGTTTATTTTGGCAATACACCAAAGGAACTCAGCACAGCTCAACAATCTCAAATCACCCAGTGCCAAAAGGCTCTCTTGGAGCAGGGCTTGGACAAGGAGGTTATACACGGGCAAAACTACCATCTACTGACACTAACACCCAAAAAAAAAAGGAAAAAAAAAAGAGGAAGATAAATTCATCATTTCATCCACATACGAGCAATCAGAGCAACAGTATGATAAACCACGTAAATTCCTAAAAATAGTAGTGAATCGGGGTTCAGATTAATTGACCTTCATTACTGACCCAAAAAATAAAAAATAAAATAAAAGTCATAAATAAAAGCATATTGATTGCCCAGCCTCATTTTCACTAGATGAGGTCAGCTAGATGTATAAGGTGTTCTCGTCTATGTTGAGGCATGGGCCATATAGCCTCCATTGAGTCATGCAACATCATTGACAAAACCTATGATGCGGAAAAAGCAAACATCTGATCAATGATCAAGCCTAGTTTAGTGATTCATACTCATAGAACCATACATTACACCAGTACACATTTGAACATGAAGGAACATGAATTTCCTTCTATGTTATCAATATTGCTGTGTTCATAAAGCTCTTTCTACTCACCCATTTATTTGATTTGTGCTTGTATTCCTAGCGAAGATAACGAGTAAATCAGCAAAGGTACTATTTCCTATCCAACGCTTTTGGCCTTCAAGTATCCACCCTCCAGCAACCTAGTTATCCAAAACACCCAATTAATTTAAAAAGAAAAAACCGAAAAGTTGTTTCCGTCGAAGGAGTGATTGACAGGTGGCAGAAGCACAAAGACAGAACAAGAACCTTCATAGCCGTTGTTTTTAGAGCACTAGCATCACTTCCATAATCAGGCTCCGTCAATGCCTAAAATGTGGCATAAAAATAAGTCCACAAGTTGTTAATAAAACAACACTAAGAAAATGCCTAAGCTGGAAATCCAAGCAAGTAAAAGCAGCAAGGATATTACCCAGCAGGCCACAGTATCAAGCTTCGCCAAGGATGGCAGATAATTTAGCTTCTGTTCTTCTGATCCGCAGAGTGCTATCCTTGACAATGCATAACGTTAAACACTTTCGAGGAAAATACTACTTCATCAACATAGTTAGAAGGACATATTTATCTGTTCAATAACAAACCAATTGTAAGCATCGCCAAAGACGAGTGCACCAGAATGAAAGTTGAACAACTTGCATCTACCCGTGCAAGTTCTGCCGTAGCAATAGCACTTGCAGTGATTGACATACCAGGGCAACCATACCCCTGATCACAATAATGTTGTTAGAACCTCAAAAGAAAATTGGGACCTCATAAATAGAAGTATATAATATACCTTGATGGTGCCACCAGCAATACGCAAGGCTCCAAGTTTTGGAACAATATGAAATGGAAATTCTGCTTTTTCCCAGTACTGCACGAGAACAAAAGAACCACATGAGACATTCGTTTGCTGGATATCACAGCTAGTTTTACAAATTTTGCATATACTAGAACCAATTGTACACGAGGAAGAAGTTTTCATATTCACTTCTCCAGCATCATATCATATAGGTATCATTCTAGTGCCATGAACTTTTTTTTTTCCAGGAAGAAAAAACCTGTAGCAAATATTGAGATTGATGGAGTAAAGGAATGTGGAATGTGACTACAGTTACATTAGAAATTCTGACTAAATAAAAGATGCATGAAAAAAACTTGTCATTACTCTATCAGCATAAACACTGAAGTAAGCAATTACTGACAGTGGGAAGGCAAATGACAGTATACCTTTGACATGATTGGAGCTACTTCCTTTTCCATGCATTCCCTGACTTTCTTCCTAACAGCCACCTCCTCAGGAGTCAGTAGATCATCGAACTGATAATAGTCGGATGCTGGCATTGAACATAAAAGAATCAAAGAAGCATTTATTTAAGGGGATAACGGAAGCCATAAAGAACACACACCATTTATTAAAAAAAAAACATAGGGGAAAAAGTCATGTTGCTCATGCCTCCTTGAAGGCGAGCACAGATAAAAAGTGGCCAGGGGAAAGAGAGAGCGATTAGATATGAGTTCATGAACCGAGACAGAAATCCATATTAATCTCACCACATGGAGGAAAACTTGATGCTGGTGTTGCCTGAGGAAATGCTGCCGACAAATCCAGTGGCGGTAAACCAAAATAACTGTTTCCAGTTCCTCCATTCTCCATACTAACTGCATGCAACACACAAGCAAATTGTGGATGAATAATTACTTATAAGTTCTTCATAATATATACCAACACAGCAACACAGAGTATCTACACGAAGAATATTCTCCGACACTAAATAGGAGCTCCTGAAAAAGATGAAATAATGCAACTATGAAGGTCCGCTGTTTCACTAGGTGAGAGAAGGGTACAAGAATCAAGGAACAAATGTTAATAAGAGCAACCACAAGGGTAAACAAGCGCTAACGATGTTATGAAATACCCTACAGGAGCATAGAGGACCAGTTTAGATTAGTCAAACAGCTGGAGAGAGACAGTGTTTCTCACAAACCAGATTATAAGAAACAACTTCAAATTGTTTATAGAGAGCGGAACATTTGTTATAATTTGGGGGACGTTATGGTCGTCGACAATATGTGAAAATGGGATATTCTAGCACAGCTTAAGTTTAGGATCTGGTTATGCAATTGACAAGGCAAATACACTACCAGAATATATAATGATGAAACGAAAGAGATCGAGATTCGAGCTTCGTTAGCTCATGGGGTTGGAGCAGAACGAAACAAGCACAACCAAATACCTTCAAAAAGTTCCCCATGGAGACGCTCATAAGATGATTGATTGTGAATAGTGAAGGAGGAAACCCGATTGATGCTGTAAATTGCAGTAAGAGCGTCCAAAAGGGTTCTTGTCCTGGTACCTCTCAACAAAATGGACGAGTTGAAAGAAAACATGTTGTAAACCCGATTGATGCTATAAACTCACCCCAAAAGGGTTCAGGAACATAATGAGAGATCTAGTGGTGTCCAAAATATATCGATATTTTCTCTCAACTCGTCCATTTTGTTGAGATGTACCTGGACAAGATCTTTGAGAAATGGTATCATTCTCATGGAGAATAGCAAGAAACACTGAATCAGCGTATTCTGCAATATTGTTAGAACGAAATATTTTTATAGTGTTAGAGTATTGAGTTCTGATTTTATTTCTGAATTCACGATAAGTCTGCAAGAAATCTGATTTTCGTTTCAATAAGTAAATCCAAATAAATCGAGAGAAGTCATCAACAAAAATGATAAAGTATCTAGATCCCCCAATAATAGCAACAGGAGTCGTTCCCCATACATAAGAATGGAAAATATCAAATGGTTTAGAAAAAGTGAAATCACTTAAATTAAAATGCAAAACATGTTTTTCTAAATGAGAAGAAATACAGTAAAAAAAACTTATCATTAACAAACCCAATATAGCCACTAGATGCGAAACTACGAATACGAGATAAAAAAATATGACCTAGTCTAAAATGCCATAACTCTAAAGATTATGAGTTTTTTGTAGAGGCTTACAACATTCACAAAGAGCTAGGAAGATGTAATGAAGTTAACCCGAACAGAAGACCAACTTTACGTCCTGTCTCAATCTACCGATCAGTATGAGAATTCCGTATCACACAACCATGTGTAGAAAAATGTAAATCAATATCAAAATTACAAAGTTACCTAACGGATAATAAATTGGAAGTAAGTCTGTATAGAAAACAGTGAGTTCGGGTGTGATAATGGTTCCAACATGACTAATTTTTAAAGTGGATCCATTAGCAATACGAATATTAGAAGATTGAGAGATAGGTTTCGTATTGGTGAATATCGAGGAATCTAATGACATATGATTAAAACAACAAAAGTCTATAAACCAAGAGCTATTACCTGAAGTGGTAGACAAGACAAAGATAGATGAAGATTCACGACAAGAGAGAATCTGGTTAATCAAAACCTCCAAATGAGATGTGGAGATAGAAGATGGAGGAAACCCTTGTCCGCCAATAACAGACACGAGATTACCATAACACTAAGTCCCTGGTGTAGGGCACCTGCTATACTAAACATATGGAATAGGCATTGCCAATGTTGACCTCGGAGCCATCTGCTGCATTGCTGGTAGCTCAAGCTGCATAAATAGCTGCAAAGTACTCTTTGCTAAGCTTGGGAGGCTGAGGGTGCGGTGTCACCTAGGCTGGGGAAGGCGAGTGAGGACGGCTGTGCCTTGGGGCGACGTTGCGTGGTGGTAAAGCTCCATTGACCGAATTGTAAAAATTTGAACTTATCCCTTCACTGTTGCCAGTGGTTGCTTCCCTTCCACTTCAATTAGAACGAAGAGTTCCAATCACATCAAGCAAAAGAGCAACAACTTTCCCTTTTTACGAACCAAACCAAGCCATAGGTACAACGTCGCCAAGGGCAATTTCCTTCGATTCGGCTGAGATCTCTTCCAATCGACACTTCGGTGACACCCTGGAGGACGAAGTTCGCTTGCCGAATCCTCGCAGATATTGCCGCATTGCCAAGGGCAATTCCCTTCGATTCGGCTGAGATCTCTTCCAATTGACACGTCGATGACACCCTGGAGGACGAAGTTCGCCTGCCGAATCCTCGCAGATATTGCCGTGTTACGTGCGCGAACCAATCGACTCGAGAGCAGAGACACAGTTTGCTCACTCGTCGAGTTCGCCTCTCTCGCCTCTGCTTCTTCGCTGGGACAAGAAACAAGACGAACTCAAGTGGCGACAATGGTTGTAAATGGGCGATGTCGAGGACTCCAAGCGGGGCGGCATCGGGGTTGCTCCGGTGAGACTGGATCTGGGCCGTCTTGACTTGGGCAGTCGTCGATGAGCTCTGTTACATGCGACGGCGATGGTTTAAGTGGGGTGGTTGAATCTGATCGCTGCGAGGAAGGTCTGGGGAGAGCGATGAAGCTCCGACGAGGTCGGGGTTGCCGTGACCTTGATCGAGGATGGCCGAATCCACTCTTCGCGAAGCCAGCAACGACAGATGACGGTGTGAACTACTTCCCCATGCTGCCGACGGCTTGGTGGCTGCCGGTGGTCGATGGTGGCGACAACTGGTGGACCTGGATCTGGATGGATCGGCAAGGCGTTGCAAGATCTGGACGAGATCTCCAAGATAATTGAAATCTGGATGTTAGTTGACTCGAGTTGTCGGAGTCGGCGTAGACGGAGACGACGACCGCAACGAAAGAGGAGAAGTGCGTGGTGGCTTCGATCCGGTGAGGTCAGGCTCACGACGGATAGTGGAAGAATCGTTGCGGATGGTGTTCACGGCGGAATCGAGAAACCAATCAACGAGATCCCAAAAGATGAATTTCATAATCGAATTTTTGCACAAAAAAAAAAAAAGCTCTGATACCATGATAAGTGAATTGAAATAAAATGAAAGTGTATCTAAAACGTGTACAAGAGTCCTCTATTTATATGACGTATAGTTGAGAATATACTACGGAATATGTTATTTCAACTATCATATTCCAATGGTCATATTCTAACATTTACGAAGTACTCAATTTAACTAGCCAAACCACATGTCTACAAACAATACCGGCGCCAGGCCAGACAGCATTATGTATAATCTAACCTCTGGTATTATCCACCCTAAATTAATCTAATTATCCGAAACGACAAATCACACAAACTCAAACCAAATCGACACGAACATCCACGGCGATTACCACCTCCTCATCAAATCCATCAATTTTACTCGCTTAAACTGGCAATTACATCACCAAACTCACAAACATCATTTTCACGGCAGAAACCTTGCGATAATTGACACATCAGCTCGAGGAATCTATGAATCCATGAATCGATGAATCGAAGAGAAAAGAGAAGCGAAAAGGAATGGAGAAATTGGAGAAGGTTGATGAGAAGAGATGAAAGCTCACCGGTGGCGGCTGATCGCGTCATCGCCGGCGTCAGGATTTTCTCTAGCGAAATGAACTGATCTGTTGCGTATAGACTTTGTATGCTAGTGTTTTGAACTTTGGTAGTTGTTATCTTTATAGCTGCCAGCCTACGAAGTATTGTGTATTAGTGTGTATGTTTTCTCGTCCCCTGCTAACTTGTCTTCAAACTCGTCTCTTTCAAATTAATGTATTTAACTCAGATATGTATTGATGTTTTATATTTTTTTTTCTATATGAAATGTGACATTTAAAAAAAATTAATATTCAACATGTATTTTTATGAATTTTGTTGTCTAATAATGTTATTATTTTCGTTTCATAATCATTATAACAACATATATTTTGAAATAATTTATTTTTATTCTTAACAATGTCAGAAAAATTTTAAACTGACATAACATTAATGTTCATAATTTAATTTATCGTTAATATTTTAAAATGATTTAAAAAAATGATGTTTAATCGTCACAAACTCAACAACGAAACATGTATTGTACAAACATTTTGGGACGGAGTGTGTATGTCATCCCACAATCATTATCCTATGAAAATATATAACTTATATTACGATTAATATTTCACGATAAATTTATACAGAATAATGTTTGATCATTATGCGTTTGATCATTCTGTCGTCGTGTTATTTAAAATTTATCTCGATAAATCTGTTAATCAAAATATTGTATTTCTTATAAGATAAAAATAATAACAAAATTATATACTATGGACGGGACGTTGTTAGGACTTGGGACAAACTATAGGCATGCGGTAGTTGAGAGTTCAGTTCACAGTATCAGATTAAATGGTATAGGTCATTCTTGGAGATAAAACACTACACTGCCCATTGTTTCAAGCAAATATCTAATGCAATCCAATGGTCCTTTTCGCAAGGGATCAAATGGTTTGCTTTTGACATAAAGTCTTCATCGTGTTCATTCGTAGTAAGACTACAACGTTTGTGGTAAAGATACGTGACAAGTAACTATCATAATTATCCTAATAGTGTAAACAATATGAACGATTTGAATGACAACAATGATGTACTCTTTGCAAATATTGTCCCCCTGACAACATCACAAGGTAATTGCCATTCCTCTCCACACACACACACACCTCACCCCTATACAAATAAAGGGAAATAGTGAAAGGAATAGTGAAAGGAGGTGAGGTATGGGAGGGTGATTTAGCACCCCTCACATCACAACCATATGGAGAAGAAATGTTGAGATCATGATCAGGTTCTGCGTGAATAGTCGGATTAGATCCTGTATGCATTTGTGCTCAATCCTTCGCCGATTATGTTTGGTATAGCTTCAGGTTCCTGTGTTGATGTGTGTCGTCCTGGTTCCTATTTTATATATAAATTAAAATATATAATTATTATCTTATATATAATTACAATAGGATGGGAAGGAGTGAACACCCAACGGCAGTGTGTAACAAGGGAGGCGCATTCTGCTAATCTGCTTCCATATTATCCATTTCTCCGCCGTGGGCTCACACGCCACCGATGCTCCTACTTCCCCGCACCACTTACTTCCTCTCCCGTTTCCTCCTCTCATTCCCCAAATACCCCGCCGCCGCCGTCTTCCTCCGCCCCTCTCATCTAGGGTTCCGATTCTCGGCACTGAACCTCCACTCTCCGATCAAGTCTCGGGGTTCGAGATTCTCGACCTCGACGCCGGCGATGCGTGAGGGGAGTGGAGATCGAGATGATTTGGTTATTTTGGGGATCGAGACGAGTTGTGATGACACCGCCGCCGCTGTTGTGAGAGGGAATGGGGAGATACTCAGCCAAGTCGTGGCTTCTCAGGTACACCATTACGGTGTATTGATATCAAGACAGAGTACTACTGTGTTACTTGCACTTGGTTCGACGTTTTATGGATATCAAATTGAGGGTTTTCATTTCCATGTAAGACCATGATTGATTATTGGAGTAGTTTGGAGGGAGCTGAGAATAGTTTCAGCCCAGTAGACCCAACGGCCCAACACTCCCTCCACCCAAAAATATGTCCGCGCTTCTAGCCTAGAAGAGGTATTTGTGCAAGCGGGCATGCTAGGAATAGTTTTCCCACTAGATCCTAGGCCACTCGACTCATTGCTAATTGGTTTTCTTATCTTATATTAGGCCACAACTCGTGATAACATAAGCTATTGTATGCTAGTATATATTTACTGATGTATCATTGATCATAGCTTATAGTGGTACGTGCCTGTTTTGATGTAGCGATTCACGCTTCATAATGTTTACTATGTTTCTTCTTTAATTAGTGCATTAGTTTCGTCGTGCAACATGGCCCTTGGGCATATATAGTTTTGGATCTCACTTGTGCTTAGTTTTATGAGTCTCATGGCTTGCATTTTATATGGGTTCCTGACATTTAGATATGTCCTTTATCAAGGCAGATCTGCTTGCTCAATATGGAGGTGTTGCCCCCAAAATGGCTGAAGAAGCTCACTCACGAGTGATTGATCAGGTATCACATTTATCTCATATGTTTGCTGCATCCATAATGATAAAACTTAATGCAGAAAGCCGTTGCAAACTCTATCTCGATGTTGTTCAAGGAAATACTTGACGAACATATGTCATGACACACCTAAATCAACAATTAAGATTAAAACGTAGCTGGAGAGGTGCATCATGAGGCCCAATACCATCAACTTGTCCCAAATCTCAAAACACATCTTCCCCCATGTTCTAATCTTAGACGTTGATTCTAAGTAAACACATCTAAGCTAGGTCTGTCATAACATAGTTTCATTTGTCCCTTGATATAATAAATACCATACCATCTGCCATGGTATGACTGTAGTATGTACTTTGACTAGCCTCATTGGTACCTTGTCTTGGAGTTTGTGCATCAAGCAGATGAAAACTAGGTATGAACATGGCTAGATAAATTAATATACCATGAACATGTGACAACTTCCTCTGCAGGTTGTACAAGAGGCACTTGACAAGGCAAAATTACATGAAAAAGACCTAACAGCTGTTGCTGTTACTATTGGCCCTGGATTGAGCCTTTGTTTACGCGGTAATCTAGATTCAACTCGAGTGTCCTTATGATTTTATGGCCCAACTATTACAGTTGATAGATTAATTCACTCCAAGGTGTTGCTAGCCCGAGATGATCCATGATAGTTGTAAATTATGGATAAAATGCAACTCAGCAACTTTTTAAGGTGGGATTTTGAAGACACTCAATAAGCGAATTAGTGTTACTGTAATTGCAACCTTTAACGGTGCTTGTACCATGGCCATATTCTGAGAGTTGGGAGCTGAGAATGCTAATTTATTTTGTAGTCTCATGATGTTGTCTTTATGCATTTCAGTTGGTGTGCAGAAAGCTCGAGAAATTGCAGGAAAGTTTCAGCTACCGATAGTTGGCGTACATCATATGGAAGCTCATGCTTTAGTAACAAGGTAATTGTTGCACTCCGTTTTATTATTCCTCAAATGCCAGACACTTTGTTTTGCACATGTTTCATCTTGTTCTTCTATTTTCCTTTTTGTAAGATATTACACAATGTTAGACTTCTTGATAAAATTTCCCTAATCGATTTGATTTTATTCTGAAACAAACTATGTTGAATTTCTAATCATATTAAGTCATACCCCCTTTTCTGAAACGCGATAAACGGTTTGTGAGACGGTACCAGATTTCCTAATGCATCCATGATGTTATCGTTTTGCATTTTCTAACATCCTTTTTGTTACAGGTTGATAGAGAGAGAGCTGCAGTTTCCTTTCATGGCTCTACTTATTTCAGGTAGAAGATCCTGTCAATGGTAATTCCTTGGTGTTTTTTTTTTTTAATAAAAGGATTACAAGTATTTCGTGAATGAGTCTGAATAGTAACTAGCCAACACACTTCTCATAAGTCTCAAGTGGCTGTAAAAGTTTGTACATGTAAATGGAAAATCATGCATTAGGCACGTTGTATTATTATCGATCTTTGATCTTATTATTTTGTTGCTCTTTTTAGTATTTTGTACTTTGCACTTGTATGCATGGATCTGATAGTTCTCCCTGAGTCCCTGTGCTTGGTTTCTAGTTGTGTCAATTGACTGACTGTAGTATATCAAATGCTTAACCAACCTTTGGCTTTTAAGATGTCCAAAATGAGTTTAATTTCTTGAAATTTTTGGAAGTATAATACATGGGATCTGTTGCTGGAACTGTATCATAACCAAATATTTGTTTTGTAATTTTTTCAGGAGGTCACAATCTTCTTGTTCTTGCCTGTGATCTAGGACATTATATCCAGCTTGGAACAACCATAGATGATGCAATTGGTGAGGCATATGATAAAACAGCCAAGTGGCTTGGTCTTGACATGAGGAGGAGCGGTGGTCCAGCTGTAGAAGAGCTTGCCCGAGAGGGTGACCCGGAATCTATAAAGTTCTCTGTAGGTTGTCTTTTCATTACTTACTAGTGTGCAGTTTCCTCATATAGTCGTTTGTCTCATTATTTATAACCTCATCTTTGTGGAATGCCATTGTTGCAACTTGGAAGTATACTCTTGGGTTCAGTTCCATTTTGATTCTGTCCTTTTTTCTTGTGATATTGCCTTTGTACCAGATCCCAATGAAGCAGCATGATGATTGCAACTTCTCTTATGCTGGATTGAAGACTCAAGTGAGGCGTGAAATATCATCCAAAAATATGTATGCAAGTACTAAAGCATATGGATGGCCATTCTTGTTTCCTTGCTGTCAAAGCGTCTTCAACTGGGCTGGCTCATGGCTGAGTCTTTGCCTTCTCTTATTGGAGCAAGGCTCCGCCATGACGCCCATGATAAGGCTTTGTGCAGCCACAGTGGGCAAGCTACCTGTGGCTGGTGATTAAGACTCATAGTTTGGTTAAACCATTCCAATAGGAAGAGGGGAAAATGTAAATTATTTCAGTAACCAAACTCAACAAGAAAAACATGGCTTAGTGTTTTGTTTGGTTTTGAGAAAGCACGTGATTATTGGTGTCATTACTCCTTGGAAAGAAAGAAAGAAAAAAACTAAACAAAACATAATCTTGACTAAGCTATGTTGCACTTTTTTAGCTTTTGACCAAATTATGTGTTTTCGTCGTGGGTTGCTGGTTAATTACCGTGAAAGTGAGACACACATTGACTGACTCAAGGTCTTTTCCCATTTGAACGTTATGCTATATGAACGGCTTGTATTCACAGAAGTGCCTGTATTTACCTAGTCATTTGAGGACCTCTTCGCTGGCCTTTTGATAAGTATGATTGTTGTTCAGGTATGTAGGTATAGGGATGATGGATATATTGATTACTGCTAAGAGGCTGGTGTAAATATTCTAAAGCTTCATTTTGACTTCCCTTTGTAACGATTCTCAATAAATTCTAAATTTTGGTTTGGCGAACCATATCTGGATAACAACCAGCCAAATGAAGCCTAATATGGGCGTGTGAACTTCCCCGTCTCTCATTGTGATCATTATCCTGTTAAATCTAATTCAGTCATGCTGATGCGTGCGTTTTGGCTGTGTTTAGCAATGCTGACACTCCCATTGATTCTCTAACTAATGAAGACAGGAGGACTAGAGCTGATATTGCTGCTTCATTTCAGGTTCGTCAAGTATGAACTTTTAGCTCCAAAATTTATCGATGAGCTTCACCTTCCTTTTTGTGAATAAAATTAACTTCGTTACCATCCAGCGAGTTGCAGTTCTGCATCTTGAGGAAAGGTGTGCACGAGCAATTGAATGGGCATTCAAAATCAAGCCTTCTATTAAATATTTAGTGAGTAGTACTTGATCTCTCATTTCTCATCTGCTGCTCGCAAGGGATACTTATGATCAATGTCTTCTATGCCGTTTCTGTCGAAGGTGGTTGCCGGAGGAGTTGCATCAAACCAATATGTAAGAACACGGTTGGATCATGTTGCTAAGAAGAGAGGCCTGCAACTTCTTTGTCCTCCTCCTGGCCTCTGTACTGATAATGGCAAGTCATCCTCAGCATTATCCTGTTTGCTTTCTTTTTCCCGTTCGTTGTGTGCTATTTCTGCAACAGCCTTGGGCGAAGCACTATGACATGGTTTCGCTTCTATCCTAGTGGTTTGATATTTGCATCTCAAATCTGTCATGGTTGTATGGCTGTTCTGAAATAGCATCCTATGTTTATCATGCCTTGGGCACACCAGTCCGGTCTTCATAGGAGACAGTTTATTGTGACTTGATACTGAATTTTTCTTATCAACATGACAACATCCACTAGTAGACATCAACATCCCTGATCGTCAATGTTCCCCTAATTTTTAGGAGCGATTCTTTTATTTATGTTAGCTCCAATCAAGTATTCTTTTACCTAGGAAGTTCAATAAGGCAATTTTAGTCTTTGTGATGATTTCTTCTGTTCTCTCTGTTTTAATCAAGCAGGGGTGATGATTGCTTGGACCGGCATTGAGCACTTCTGTCTTGGACGATTTGAACCTCCACCACCTCCAGATGAACTAAAAGATGCCTGGGTAAATCTTTCTTCGTGCTTGTACCCTCAAAAACCCGAAACTAGTACTCACAGATTTTTTTATTTTTATTTTTTGAAAACGTCATACTCGCAGCTATTAGTAATGTGATTGAGTTGGGAAACGTTTGACTTTTCTTGATTTAATGACATTATGGTTGTATTGAAATCCACCGCATGTTCTGCATTGCCTTGACAGTTTGATGTGAGGCCGAGATGGCCATTGGGCGAGGAATATGCGGAAGGAAGAAGTGAAGCTCGGTCAATGAGAAAGGCTAGGATTTATCCATCTCTCACTTCTCTTATCCAAGGAGCGGCGAAAGAACAAGGGTAGAAGTCATATCCAGATTTCCACAAGACAAATACTTGAGCAGCTCTTCTTTCAAATGGATTTTTGTTGTACAAAGGGTTATGATTGACGAAACAGATCGAAGTTGAATGTTCTGCCGGTTCCGGTAAGGTTGAAAGTTCTGCCATTGCGAGAAGTGAAGATGATTCAGATTGTGTGATTTTGGAAAACAGGATAGTTGCATTGTAGCCTCGATATCTATTTGGTTTCATTACATTGGCTTGAGATTGTATGAAGAGCTTTGGCCCAGGATTATGTCTATTGTTCAACTGAGGTCTTTGTATGCACATCACATGAAATTGTGTCGTTAGCCGCTCATCACATGAAATCGTAAGAGGATAGTTATGATCTCTTTGATATCATTTTTGTTTTTTGGTTTCATTAATTGATGAAATTAAACTATTTGATATTATTTTGTTTTTTATTTTATATTGTTTTTTGTTTTTTGAATGGAGTAAAAAAAGCAGAAAACAATTTCATGTTTCAACTGATTATAATATTTTTTTAAGTTTCTTTGACACAAAATTATTTTATTTTGTAAAATGATTTTGGTTTTAGTTATTGATTTCGTTCAAAAAGCAGAAAACAATTTCATCTTTCATCTGATTATAATATTTTTTAAAAACAATTTCATCTGTTTTCTTTGATTCGAAATTATTTTATTTTGTAAAAAGATTTTGATTTTAGTTAATGATTTTGATTTTTTTTAATTTTAAACAACAAAAACAAATAACCAAATCTAGGTTTTTTTGTTTTTGTTTTTTAAACAAAGAAAGATTTAATTGGATATTATATTCTATTGTTTTTTCTTTTTCATGATTATCTATCTCCATATTGTTTGTTGGTATCCTTTATAGGTGAAGAAGTTTAATATCCATTAATTCAAATGATTAAGAATTTTATTGAACCTAATTCGAATAAATGCTGAGAAATTTCTATTCCTCTTTGCATCCTTTGCAAAAGATTAAAAGAAAAAATGTATTTAATCCCTCTAATTTTTTATCATTTTATATATGAGTCCCTTAATTTCAAAATTAATATGAGGTCTTTTTTGGTGGTTTTTTGGATGATTCTTTAAAAAAAAAAATGAAACTAATTGAAAGATTAATATATCATAGAATTATTTAAAATATAGGAGATGATGTAAATATTTCCAAAATTCAAATTAAATACGAAAATGAGATAAAATGCTCTTTCTGTAGTAATAAATGAACAAATATTCGATTTCGTTGCTCTAGGTCTCGTGATATTACCCTCTTTGCTTACGAATTTCCATTACACACAGCGCACGAAACCTTGAACGAATTAACCCAAACGCACCCAACATTTCCCTCTCCAAGTCACCGGCGACGGCAAATTTCCCTGCCGATCAGCTCCATCTCCGGCCACCGGAGCTCGAATTCCGCACCACATCGATCTCACTGTAGTCTCATACACCACCGTTAGAAACCCCTAATCCTGCGCTCTGTGCCGTGGAGAACCACCTAGAGCTAGGGTTTCTGCATCGGGTTTGATTTGTTGTGGAAGTTTACGTTTTATTGTGTTGTTTCTGGAGTTGATTATGTGCTGTGAATCGGGTTTGATAGCGGCGAGGAGCCCCCCGGGGGGGGGGGGGGGGGGGGGGGGGGGGGGGGGGGGGAATAGGTGAATGAAGTGTTGGGTAAAAGCAAGGGTCTAGGTAGAGGGAGAGGTACATAGTGTTATATTGTTATGATATCCTTATATTCGTAGATTTTCTATCATCGGTTGGACTTCTGATACAATTGGTTCCTTGACATATATATGTGCCAGTACAGAGAGACTGTGTCCCGATGCAATTGTCTAACCCTGATGACATGGTTGCCTGGTTGGGCTTGCCCTCTGGTGAATGAGAAATTAATGAAACTATGACGGGTTTGGTCTGAGCTGGTAGAATGTTGTCGCAGGAAATGAGGAGTCATTACCCTGGTTTTGTGAAAAATGTGGAGCTAGAATGCCTCAATTTCATGTGAGTTAAGGCGAGATTTAATCTAGGTAATGGGTTGTGAGATTGATGTAGCAGCTAGTGAGTTAGATCGATGTATGTAAGAGAATGAGTATGCAAAGAGGAAAAAGCTCTGGTCTTGAATGTTCGTGATGTTTTCTTGTATGCTTGGACTATATAATCCTTTGAAGACATATTATGGACACTAGGATAATCACAGATAGATGAAAGCTTATTTGAATTGATTTGTTAAAGGAAATATATATGAACAACTATTGCATCTCTATAGCCTGGCCTTGCAGCAGGCTGATGCCATTTAATACTCTCCATACATCATCATCATTTCTAGGTTTTCAAAGTGTCGGTCGTGATAGGTTATTCATGACTGAATTGTTTCAGGTTCCACTCATGTCAGATATTTGATTTTGAGATCTTCCAAAGTATTCCGTGTCTAGAATCGAGGGAGCAACAAACTGCGTGTCACTGCAGGAGGATTTGATTTGTGGAGTGACCTCATGTAATTGCTGGCCTTGTTGGAGAAGACAATATTGGTTGTTGAGACATGGAGTCTGAGGGTTTAATTCAACTTCCTGCTACTGGTTCCGACTCTGGTAGTGATAGAGATTCAATTTTGAAGTTCAGTGACGTCAACTTCAACCAAGAGCTTGGTGACGATGAAGCTGGCGAGAATCCAATATGCAATGAAGACATGGAGCGAATTGAGAATTTTACTGAAATTGAAGAAGGTCAAGTTAGCCCTGGAGGAATGTTTAGTGAAGAGAATACCGATCATTCATTGACCGCAATGAAGAATGTTGATGTTACTGAAAACCTACCAGTCACTAAAAAACTGAACAATGCAAGGGTGCATGATGAGAATGGTGGTGAAAGTGTCCAGGATGATGTGGCCGTTGGTGAGCTTGAGACAGATGGCGCATGTATCCTGTTTAACTTTCAATGACCATTCTTGGGTTTTGCTGCTTCTGTTATCGACTTTTTTATGTACTAGGTGATGCATTTGTCTTATGATTGTCGTACAGGTTTTTTTTCCAGCTTTTCTCTTTGCTGTCATGAGGCAGTATTTAACTCATAGAAATTCATTTCAGGAATTCCTCTTCAATTTTTTCCCAATTGCATTCCTTAATTCAAGCTGCCAGCTAAATCAGGTGTTAAGAGAGGCCGAATGACTTTTGAGGTTGAGCACCCTTCAGTGCACGTCAAGTACAATTCTTTACCAAGGTTAGCTTCAGAGGGGTTGCAAATGAAAACTAATTAAAATATAAGTGGGAAAATAGAAAATGCTCTCTAATAGTGGAGATAAATGGTTTATATCTAACCTTTTAAGATCCTCCTCATGCCTAATCAAATAGATGCGACTATTGATGAGTAAGAAATTTCTCCTTTGATTGGTTATAGTTTTTGTAGAACGTTCTGATTATTATTATTTTTTTCCAAACTTATCAGAGATAGTTTAAGGAAGCTTGAGGAACTGATTCAGCAATGGTCTAAGTGGCATGCACGATACTGTTCTGCATCTCAAGTAATTGTCATTTGAGCGAATATTTCTTTTTGACCCTTTAATTTTCCTCTTGCTCTATTTCATTGTTTACAAGTTCATCTGAGCCCTGATCTCCAAATGATCATGGCATTGCCATTATACTAGTATGTTTTGTGTGCATACCTTTTTATCACATATCTGAATTCGGCGATGGACACTAATTTTGTCAAGTTTCTTGTTCTTTTCATAGTTCAGCTTATCTGGAGTGTGCCTTATGCTTAACAGGAACTGGAATCTGGTGAAAAGACCTATTTTCCTGCAATCAATGTTGGTGAGGATAAGACGGCTGTGGTGGTAGGTCCTTTTAATGTTAACCTTCCATGCAACATTTGAGGATCTTCATCACCGTTCTTTGTATAGCTGACTTGCAAATTAATTCATTTAGTTTGATCATCGTTCTTTTATTTTGAATTTTGAAAGTATTTTGAGGATATTCTTGCACTCCTGTTTCATTGGAGGGTAGCATCCGAATAACTATGGCATCACAACTTATATGATTTTCAATCTTTTAGTCTTTCTGGATAGACAATCAATTGCCTCAGAACAACATTAACCCCTTGGATGATGACTCTGTGCCTCTTTATGATCGTGGATATGGAGTGCTTTCTCTCGATGGGCCGAATAATTTGGAGGGGTAATGGTCTTTTCAACATTTTTTTATCTGCATGATTTTGCTCCATTAACGTTTTCCAAAAGAAATAATGCCTTTGAATGTCAGTTTGGGCCTCTTAGATTTTTAATTCTTTTTTTTAATATTTTCTTGTGGTATTAACTGTAGGAGTGGGCAGAATGGAATTTTATCGGGCTCAGTTGCAATTTTTTAGGTGGTTTTTTTGATCTAAAGTCAGCTTTTCCCATTCCTTTTTGTCTCGAGAAAATCTTCGTGAGCTCCAAGAAGATACCTCTTATAATGAGTTTTCCTTTGTTACTTGAAGTCAGCCCTTCACCTTTTTTTTGTGACAAAATACTGAATATGACTTGGATAAGATCCCAAACACTGGTTGGTTCTTACTCTTTATTTCTAGTTCGGACAGTAGGATCTTTTGATGTTCTATTGCACTTTTTATTTGAAAAAGAAAAAGGAAAAAAAATTGCACTGTTTTATTTTTAAACCAGTATTCATTCCTAGTTTAGTTCATAGCATATGTTTCTGGTTAGCAGCTTCTGGTTTTTCTTTGATCACTTTCCCACTTCGTGCTGTATCTCCTTAGCAACTTGTTGAATACCGCCTGTTTTATTCTGTTTCACTTTACAGGGAGTTGGAGCCAGTCGATGATTCTCGTTGTTTTAACTGTGGCTCCTACAATCATTCCCTCAAGGAATGCCCGAAGCCTCGCAATAATAATGCCGTTAATAGTGCACGGAAGGAGCATAAATCCAGGCGCAACCAGACTCCTGGTTCTCGTAATGTCAGTAGATATTATCAGAGCTCCCCTGGGGGAAAGTTTGAAGGTCTGAGGCCAGGGGCCCTTGATGCTGAAACAAGGAAACTTTTGGGCCTTGGGGTAAGACAACTAAATCCTTTTATGGACATTATTTTTTCTGTATTCACAGGGAGAAACTTTACTCTTGTGTGTTTTCTCTGAGTAAGAATATCTGTTAGTGCTGCATAAATTTGAAGAGAATAAAATGTTCTCTACTTGCCATGTAGAACAAGTGCATTCACCATCTATCGGGTAAAGAGTCTTAGTAAGGATTTGATGTAGGATAAATGAAGAATGTCTTCCGGTGAGTGACTGAGTTCCTCTCCGCTTGTTAGTAAAATCTCTTTGGAATTACAGTTTGTCACTGCAGTTGGTTGATCAATTAGGTCTTCTGTTTGGCCAACTTTGAATTCTGTATTATGCGCAGTTTGGAAGAACCGAACTTGAGAGTGCAAAAAATGATTGCACTTAGCCTTCTATTTGCTGAAACTGAAATAGTTGTTGCCGAATCAACAATTAGAATCGATTTGTTATTTATGTCCTGCATGCATTGGCAACTATTCAGGTTATTGATACGAGTGCATTTCGTTACAGAGTTTGATCACGTGTACTTCATAAGGATATTTACGGCAACCTGATTTTAAGGTGTATAAGCATTAGTTTTATGAGGGGTTTGTTTGATGGACGTATTCGGTTAAAGCCACACTGTTTAATGTGCTGCTCAGGACCAGAAAAATGGCGTTTGAGATTTTTTGCTTTTCATTTTGTAGAATATAGTGTAAAGAATATTTGCTCAGCTCCTCGTTGAGTGTAACGTGAACATGTTTTTATTCATTCTTGATTGCACTATTTTTGTTCGTGTTTGACAAGGATGCCAAGGTCATTATGGAAAATAATATGAACTCAATTCTCCAGTTTCCAGTTTCTAAAAGTTATAATAATCGAAGTAGACTTTTGAAGTCCAAATATTTTAACATGCAAGCAGACATCTATAATGTAATTCGTAACCAACTTCCTCATGATTATATAATCTCTACCAAATAGCCATTAAACCCACTTTTGCTGAAAGGGCACTTCACTAACTGAACCTCTGACAACAGAGAAAAGATACGGATGATAGAGCATAAAGGCTCCACACCCTTCTGAATTGCAAATAAGAAACTACTACAGCAAGCGATTGCCGAGATTCGACTTCTTGGTATTGGAAGATAACTTCGGACTATAGCCCGTGTTTAATTTACAGATTATTCTGTTCACTTTATTTGTTTTGACCATTATCTTATGGCTACAGGAGTTTGATCCCCCTCCTTGGCTAAATAGGATGCGAGAAATTGGATACCCTCCTGGATATCTTGGTAAGTAATTTGGCCTGATTTTTGTGTTGCTTCATTAGTCGTTATTTGTAGCCCATTGCACAAAGGATGTTTATCAGTGGAAATAGGTGTTGAAATAAGTTCCAAAATGTTTTCTAAAAGAGAATCATCTTAGTGTTGGTTAGGGACTACAACAAAGTTTGGAACCTCTGGGATGATATATGTTTCAAAAACTAGGCGTGGAGTATTTTGAAGCATGTAGATCTTCTAAAGAAGGGAAACACAAGTAGATGCAGAACTTTTGTCGGGTTTTGATTTTCAAAGATGGAGTGATTTGAAAAGCGTCACAGAGTGCTTCCATCCATTATGTAAACATGACTTATCTTCTTTGGCACTCACTTGTATTGGGGTCTTGATTTTCACAAGGCATTAAATTATCATAGTCCTTAGATTTGTGTTGCGCGCTCAAGCTCGCTTTTTTTTTTTTTTTAATGAGTGTCTGACACCAGGTTATTTCTTGAGCTCTAACACATATGATGGAAGGATCTTCTTCACACTATGCATAGTTCTTTTTTTCTTCTCCTTTTTTCCTTTTTTTTTAATAAAAAATTTGAAGCCTTTGAAACCACCATAAGTTCTGTTTGAAACCCTTAAGTTGTTTTAAATTTATAGTATTTCTTCTTTTTCTAACACCTAATTTGACTTGTTTACCATATCTGAAGACCCAGATGATGAGGGCGTGCCTTCAGGAATCGTAATCTTTGACAACGAGGATAAAAAGGATGATGAAGAGGAAGGGGAAATCCAAGCAGACCCCCTGGAACCTCCAAGGAAAAAGAGCGTGGCGTTTCCTGGAATTAATGCTCCTATTCCTGGGAATGCTGATAAAAGACTTTGGGCAGAGAGGCCCTCGGGTTCTGACCTGTTTCAAAGCCGTGAATATGGTGGTTTTGACTCATATAATAGAGGGCGGTATCGAGAGCAACGGAATCCTTGGGACCTCAGAGATGACGGCCACCCTGATCCTGATCCCAGGAATCGTTCATCTAGATACAATGATGATTCCATGCATAAAATTAGAAGTCCTACCCATGGAAGGTATCTATCAGAGAGAAGTAGAAACAATGGTTCGGTTTCGGAGGAGTCTCTTTCCTATGATTCCCGTCGCTCATATTCTCGCCGTTCTCCTAGCAGGCGATCCTCACATCAATATGATAGTTATGATGACGACCGGGACGGTCACTCATCCAGGAGTAGGGATAATGATGACAGATGGCGCAGTGAAAGATGAGGCCATCCTGACACACGTTAGACAATACAAGCAGCTCCAGAGAACTCCGAAACTGGGTAATGTATTGATGCATGTGAACTTCCGAGTTGCTCGGCCCTGGGAGTCTACTGCCCAGTGCCCATGACTTGATAGCAGTCTATGGGGAAAACCCCCATAATCATAATGTATTGGTTGACATGTCAATACAATTGTAGACATCATAGATGATGCGCCTATTTCTCCAGGGTGGATCCCTCGTCTGGATTGTGATGCGCTTATAATCTGGTGGATCACTCGTCTGGACTGTGATGCGCTTATAATCTGAAGAGGTCTCTCAACTGTTTGTAACTTGAGCAAGCGGTTCTTGGTCTTGTAACAGCGATGTCTAAATGCGAGCATTTCGTGTGAAGTTCGCCATGTATGTTTTTCTTGATTCACTGCTGCAATCACATTTATCTTCTGTCTTTCGCTGTTTATGCCAGTTTACAGTGTCATTTCCTTGTTTCTACTCTGCTGGATTTTGCGAATCACAATGTAGAAACCAGAATTCGCAACTGTGTTCAGAAGTATCTACAATGTATTTCATTTCATAGATAACTGTTTTATGTACTCCACCTTTTTTGCCAAAAACAATTTTGATGATCTACCAAAAAGCCTTGGATGAGTTAACACAATAAATTCATGAATAAACAATCAAATTCGAGCGAAAACCTTATTGATATGAAACAAGAACAAAAAATTGTGTAACAGGAGGAGTAATTATATAATGCCATAACTATCATCAATAAAACAAGAACAATTCACATCACCATAACCCCACTATGATTTCGAAACCCATTCTCATTCGTATAAAACAACAAATCATCGTCATTGAGCATATAAATATTGATGATATTCCGACTATCATTCTTCCCATTGTTGCACTGAACACAAACACCATAACAACAATCCTGAACTTTAGTTTTACCCGACGTAGGAGGAGGCGGCCGTGACATCCCAGTCAATTTCTGAACAAGAGCCATAAAATTGCGTGGATGCGCCTTAATGACTCTAGGAGGATGCGTATAGATGATCACAGGATTCTTGTACTGCAATGGCGGCTTGGTCGACGGAGATGGACACGAGGATGATGACGATAACGACGACGAAGATGAAGACGAGGACGATAACTTCTTGATGGCATTGGAATCCTTAATGATTTTGAGTCCACCATTGATGTTGTTGCAATTTTCTTTGGTTCTATTTGGTGTTGGAGTCATCCTTGTTGTATAAATTTGATTTGTTTTTTTATTGAGAGATGATTAAAATAGAGTATGCTATGAAGTTATAGGAAGTAAAAAAAAGGTGGTGTGGGTAATTTGTGATTATCTAGGGGAGGTTTTCGCGAGGTAGTTGTTGCCATGTGTTGGTCAAAGATTGATTTTCTCATCAATTTATTAAAATGTTTATATAATCATAACAATAACTTTAAAGATTGAAAAAAAGGAGAGAAATTATGTTTTGAGATGAATCAAAGCAATAGTGATGAAGTAATCTATGGAAGAACATATATTTTATATTTGAGAGGCTTTTTTCCTCCGAGCTGAGTTTGAGCTTTTCGAGCTTATGTACAACGCAACACATAAAGAAAGGTTAAGCAAATCAAACGATTAAATCGTTAATACCTGTTTTGAACTTAACAAACAATATTAACATAAAATCTTTAAAAAGGATATCATGATGATTTAGTAGTGCAACATTATGAAGGACTTTGTCCTCGTATATATGATCTACATAAAAGTTGATTTTAGATTACGTAACAAGTCTAAGAACTATTAAAGTTAATAACGCTCAATCTAGCTAAATAGTAGAGTCAAATATATCCATGTTCAAACTTATGAATGGGACGAAACAGCTTTTTGTGTTTTATTGATGTCCCCGCTCATTCTAAATAATGGAACGTTCACCAATAAAATTATTTATTGAGAAAATTCCATGTCAATCAATCACAAATTTAGCAATTTTGATGTTAAAATGAGTATAATCATTGTTATAATTTAACATTAAAAAATATTTTTAGCATCAATTATAGAATAATTGTTTTAATGTTTTGTTTTATTTTACATATAAATAATTTCATTTTGAATAAATTAAAAGCTCACAAGCTCATCATTTTCAATTTATCTAATATAATTTTGAGTATCGATATTATTTCATATAAATTTCTCATCAAAATTTTCAATCTATTATAAACTTTTCAAAATTTTATCTATATTTTTTTACCCATATTTTTATCCTTATATTCTACTCATTTTTTCAAATACATTTTCTTTCTTAGATAAGTTATTTATAACTTTCGATATTTTTCAAAAATAAAAAAATTTAACATTATTAATGATGCAAATACAACTTATACGTGGTCAGTCACATCAGTGACCCCTTGCAACCATGGAGTATCCCCTCTCCATTTTCTTCATCGTACTACTGTTATTACCTCAACAAAATCACCACTCAACCCTGTCGATTTTGACCTTGAACAAGTCAAGCCCCATTTTTCCTTCATTCAACTCTCCCCTCTCACATCTCCCCCGTCAATCATCTCCTCAAAATCAATACCCAAATGGGCAAAACCAACCCTAGCAGTACTAGAAGAAGAAAGGGTTTGAATCTTGATGGAGTATTAGGGTTCTTGAATCAGCTGGCTGCTGATAGGAGTTCTTATCTGGTTTTGGTGCCTTTGATTTTGTTTTTGTGGGCGATTGAGAAATGGGTTTTTGATGTTTCCAAGTGGGTTGCTCTTGTTGTTGCTTTTTGGGCTTCTTTTCAGGTATTGGATTGAGTGTGTATGGTCTTGTTGGTTTGAGGACGGAGTTTTAAATAATTAATGGGTTTCAGCAGTGGAGCTCGTGTTTCATTTAAAGTCATTTCATTACTATTTAAATAGATTTAATGGAGAATGAATTTTTTTGTTGGCAACATATGTAAGGAAAATTCAACGGTAAAAATCTCACGATCTTTACAAGGAACGGCATATGGATGTGGTCTTTGAATCGAAGTGATTATAAGAAACGGCATATAATGGGAGTGTGAATTGCGGCTTTAGAAAACCTTAATATGTTGATCATGAGTATGTTTTTCATTCTGGTTTGCATATATTGTTGGAATTTGGAAACTGAAGAAAGTAAGGAAAATACGAAGTAACCATATATCAGAGGTTCCTAGGTTCCTGTTTGAGGCGAGGTCTCTGAAGTGGAAGATGTGCATAATGTTACCTAAAGTACTTAGGCGGTGTTACGGGCAAATTAGCTTCAATGGGACGAGTTTGATACAGTTCATGTAGTTCAATTTAAGGACATCTACATAGATGAAAGATGTATGTACTGGGAGGCTATCTCTATAGATGAAATGTGTGGGTGTGCTTAGGTATAGCTAAGCTCAGTGTGTTGTATCTTGGATTGACTTTCATGAAAATGTGTTTCAGATTTCTGACTGATAAATGACGCATTGTTCTTCCTATGTGTTTACAGTATGGTAGTAATAAGAGGAAACTCCTTGTTGAAGACTTGAATAAAAGGTGGATGAGAGCCATTCGCGATGCATCAGTACTATTCTTTCTGAGTGTGGCTTTCCTTGGGCTTCTTACTTTGATCCCAAAATGACTATCCAATTAACTTCTAGTTACCTGCAATTATGTAGCTTACTACAGCATTGGAGCATTGTGAGTGGCTGAATATGCTACTGCTGCATGTTTGGCCCAAATACATCAATCCTGCACTTTCTGTTAGGTTTTCGCATATGATTGAGGTCAGTATCAGCACTTAGCTATATTTCCCTTCTGATACAGCCATGGCCAGATTAAAAACTCTATTGTTCATGTAACGAAATTTAATGTGCATGCCTGAAATCTTTTTGATGTGCCTGATCAGCTGAAGTCTCGTTTAGATCTTTTAAAATTTGTATGAATTCTCAAAACCTTGAGTTATCATATAATCTTTTTCCTCCAAAATTTGTAACGTTGAATGCAAAATTTTTAGGGAAGTTTAACATCCTGTTACTGGGTGGGTGCAGCATGAGAATGATATAGCATAAGCTTGGGTTCAGCTAGATGTTAATCTTTTTTTGTTTTTCTCCTTGGAAGGGTGGAAAGGCACATGGTGTTGGGGTCAAATGAAGACTCTATAACGTCCAAATTAATATCTTAGCAAAATGATGGAAGCTGCATGAGCTGAGAGGAGGATTAACCTTGGTAGATGACTAGAATGTTCATGTGAACTTTGCTGGATTAACCTTGGTAGATGACTAGAATGTTCATGTGAACTTTGCTTTCTCATAGCGTTGCTAATGCATTTACAGCTGACTATGATTGCCAATGCTTGAATAACCATGCCTGATTAATTATCTGCTTCTGCGTATATTTTAGCCAGCCGAGCTTGTTTATTGGTTTCTAGTCATAATGTGCACTTCTCTGTTTTTTCTGAGAGCTATGACAGACTAGAGAATACTCATAACATAGGTACTGTGGTATCTCAAGGTAGCTCTTAGGTTAATTAAGATAAATTTATATCTTCCTCCCTTTATTAGCAGATTGATATATACTTGATACTCAAATTTTCTGTCTGCGTGACTTTTTCTCCCACTCATGTTCTTGCATTCTTGATTCTCATTTCAATCTTTTGATTATGTCAAACTCATTCGTGGAATATATTCTGGATTATCTGTTATTAATGCAGAAACGTCTGAGGCATCGGAAACCAAGGGTCATAGTAAGCTTTCAGTCTCAAAAGTTTGCCTTCTGAAGAATCTTTTTGGTTTGTTCAGATTGAAGTATTCACTATGAGGTATGACATGGCTGAGATATTTTACTTCCCAGGAAAAAATCGAACTGCAGGAATTTTCTCTTGGCTCCTGCCCACCTTGTTTGGGTCTTCAAGGAGTGCGTTGGTCCACTTCTGGGACACAGGTATTGTCTTTGTGCGTCTTTTCCTTCGCTGAGGTATGACGTTGTTGGTTTTTATTTTATGTTATTTTTATTTTGCTATCTTCCCCACTTCTATTACTGAAGGGCATTTTGTGCTTAATTGAAATTCTATGTACCCATGTGTCACTTTTTCGATAACACGAATCTAATGTGAGCTGAAATTTTCATCAGAATTAGGAAAAATTTTTGTTTGTCCTCGCAAGAGGCATAAAATGTCTTTGCTGCTGGAACTCGCTACTGTGCCATTGAAAAAACAACAATGAGTTCTTCTCACATTGAAAATGCAAATTGAACCTTCGTTCTAGTGACTGATAATTTATATTGTCGCAGAAAATTATGCATCTTGGTTTTGACTGGGACACCAATGATATGAGCATTATGTTGCATGCTAAGCTAGCAAAGCCACTCTATGGAACTGCTCGTATTGTCATAAACAGCCTCCATATCAAGGGTGATGTATGTTAATACTTTCTTTTACTTCCCTTTACCTTAACTGTCAGTTCTCGTGATAAATCACTTGAATTGAGAAATTCAATTTAGATGGTGGTGTTCCATTCGCTTGTCGACAACAAGGGGAAAAAATCACTTGAATTGAGAAATTGATGCCTTGTAATTGTAATATTATAACGATCATGGTCTAAGGGACTACATGGTAAAAGCTGGAGTATATGATAATGGTGAGAATCATATCCGTGTAGCCAACTATTTAGTTCTTTGCAGTTGTTTTGGATGTGAATAACCTTTAGTCTTGTGATCCTATTTGAACAGCTAGGATTGTATTTCGTTTTATTCTGTATACAAAATGTGTGTGTTTCAGAAATGATATCTGGAAGTCAACTTGTTGGGGGGGAAACCACTTTTGAGTATATATAGTAGGCGGAAAAATCAATAGAATTTCAGCTAAAGAAGAAGAGTTTGCTAATCATATGGTTTCTGTTTATATATTTCCTCGTGGCATGATAGGCTTCGGCTTTCATATTTTTACATGTTAAAAGTTGGAATTTATTTTTGTCATTTGCAGCTTCAACTGATGCCAATACTGGATGGCAGAGGGATCTTATACTCTTTTCTATCAGTTCCTGAGGTGAGCATTGGTGTTGCATTTGGAAGTGGCGGAGGCCAGTCGCTTCCTGCAACAGAACTGCCAGGTGTTTCTTCTTGGCTGGTGCGTATTTAGCTGCTTATTTTGATATGCAACACTCTGGGTGGCTTGAGACCATTGTTTATGGTATGCGCATTTTTCGGTTGGTAGATGGATTGTCTGCTTGGTTTGTAGATATCAGCTCGTCTGATGCTCTACTTCCAGAGAAGTTAACTGCTTTGATAAATGCCTTTGATGACTTAGAATTATATCATTCAGATAACCTAATCGAAGCTTGAAAAATCTTATGAGCAGATGTGTTTTGTAGAAACAGAACTGTCCTAAATGAATTGTGATAGTTAACATTTTACAGATGCGACAAAGTTTGACCCGAGCTGTAGGACGATCAAATATTATTTTTTTCTCGAAGTTATCGGGTGATATTAATGATAATTTAAGTTACGTACTTCAACGGCATTTTAGGAAAAAGTATTTGTTGTTTTCCTGAGGAAACGGAGCCCCTCAATATGCATACTGAAAAGTGAATAATATAGAGTAATTGTTACAATTCATGTGCAACCGAAGTAGTTGAAATCAAATAAAACACGCAGTCAGTAATGTAAGATATTTGACTGCTTATGTGAAAATAATAGAAAAGAGTAGGAACTTGCAAGGGTCATGTAAAAGCGATAAAAGAAAAAAGAAAAAAAAAACGACTTACCAAAAATCAGCATGTTTACACAGATGTTTCTTAGTTTGCTCTACTTTGTATTACTTGATTTGCACGTCCTGTAATTCATCAGGCATTCTATTGACTACCATGTTTAGTTGATCATGTAATTGTTTAATCCTTTTTTTTTTATGTCGTTTGAGACTTTTTGCTGACTATATTTTCTTCTCTCGTTAAGGTTAAAGTTTTCACCGACCTCTTGGCTAAGACAATGGTGGAACCTCGCCGCCGCTGTTTATCATTGACTGCTATGAATTTAAAGAAGAAAGCTGTGGGCGGCATTGTGTACGTGACAGTAGTTGCAGCTAATCAGATTACTAGAAATGGCTCTGGAGGAAGTCCTTCCAAGAGGCAACAAACTAATAATGATTCCGCTGATGAAGAGCTGCGGACATTTGTGGAAGTGGAGCTTGAAGAACTAACGAGGAAAACAGATGTGAAATCAGGCACAAGCCCAAGATGGGATTCTACATATAATATGGTTTTGCATGACAATGCCGGAATCCTCAAATTTAATCTCTATGAATGTTCCCCTGGCAGCGTGAAGTTTGACTTCTTAGCTAGCTGTGAGGTTAAGGTATTATTGTTCCCTCTCTATTGTATGGTCCATGGATCCCTTTGCTTGTCTCCTTGATTAAACCGCTAGTTTCTTGATTACGCTCCAAATTAACCATGCCACCCCAAAAATTATAATGTTCTCTCTGTTTTATATTAGAATGGTCTACATTTAAGTTTTGACTGTTTTTTTCGGGGATCATAAACATCTCCATATCAGCTAAAAAAACTTCCCTGTTGTCACAGTTCAAGTATTGCGATGATGATTCCACAATATTTTGGGCACTTGGACCAGATTCCGGTGTCATAGCAAGGCATGCTGAGAAATGCGGGGAAGTTGTAGTATTGAGTATCCCCTTTGAGGGAATAAATTCAGGGGAGGTACAGTAATCTCTACTGCTGCAAATTATTCATTATCTTTGTGGATGACACTTTTATTCTGAATTAATTACTCATCAAATGATCATCAGCATAGGAAAATACTGCTGTGACTCTTCTTTAGTTCTCGCTTCGTTATTTGTACGTTTCCTGTATCTAAACTATTTGGTGGCATTATTTCACTTTCAGTTGTTGGTGAGACTTGTGCTTAAAGAGTGGCAGTTCTCTGATGGATCATACAGCTTAATTAGTTCTAGCAGTATTTCTCACCAACCCCTGGGTGGATCCACAAACTTTTCCTCGTGCACTGGGAGAAAAATTTCTATCACTGTTGTCGAAGCAAAGGATCTTATTGAGAAAGACAAACTTGGAAAGCATGAACCATATGTTAAACTGCATTATGGGAAGGTACTCGAGTCTTTGCTCCTGATTGGCACTGATTTTGTGATTTAAATTCTCTTTTTCCGAAGCATTACCATTAGCCCATTTTGGTAGGCTGGCTAAACACACTCCATGATGCATGTTTTCCAGGCTGTGCAACGGACAAGAGCTTTATCCAGGAGCACGACCCCTGTTTGGAATCAAAAATTCGAGTTCGAGGAGATAGGTGGTGGTGAATATCTGAAGCTGAAATGCCTATACGAAGAAACATTCAGCGATGAGAACATTGGTGTTGCGAGGGTAAATTTGGAAGGATTGGTGGACGGAGTAGTGAAGGATGTGTGGGTCCCTCTTGAAAAGGTGAAGTCGGGGGAGCTTAGACTCCGAATTGAACCTCTACGGCTTTATGATTCTGAAGGATCAAATGTAAGCTTTAATTGCCAAAACTTTATTATCTTGCCTAACGTGGTTACAGCAATGTTTGAAGTAGGCGTCATGAGATGTCCACCTTTGTGTACTGGCTTCTGTATTTTTCTTCTTCTCTGTGAGATGTTGAAGTTGAATTTCCTAAAAAAAATTCTCCATAGGCATTAATCTTAATTATCTTCTACTCTTGGTCACTCAGGGCTCGGTGGGAAGCATATCGGGCAACTGCATGATAGAGCTTCTTGTCATTGAGGGAAAAGATCTTGTCGGTGCTGACCTCAGGGGAACAAGTGATCCGTATATTCGAATCCATTATGGAAGTGTAAAAAAGAAAACGAAGGTAAACAATTGCTTCGTTCCTCTTCAGATTCCAGTATCACTAATGATCCGCATGATATTTCCATTCGCACAGTTGCACTGGTGCAACTGCTATTGTTAGAGCATCAATCAGGCATGTGATTTTTCTAGTGCAATCATCATTTTTTCATCTTATGATAATCATATACAGCTGTCTGTCAAATTGGCATGATGATTTGCATTTCTCTTGTACAGAAAAGCTGTGCATGCCTTGTTTAACGCTGAAAATAGATGTAGGACTTCTGGGTCTTTATCGCAATTAGCTTGTTCTCATTTTCTCATCTATTACCCATTTTTTTTAAGGTCTTGTACAAAACACTTAATCCTGTATGGAACCAGACATTTGAGTTCCCCGAGGACGGCAGTTCATTAGTCTTACTGGTAAAAGATCATAATGCAATATTAGCTGCGTCCAGCATTGGTGAGTGTGTGGTAGACTATCAGAGTTTGCCTCCCAATGAACCTTATGATAAGTGGATACCCTTGCAAGGGGTGAAGAAGGGAGAGATTCATGTTCAAATTACAAGAAAAGTTCAAGTACTACAAAGAAGAACGACTGTCGCTCACGACTCTTCCTCCAATGGTTCTCAAAAAATTACTGGCCAGGTTCAGGAAACATCTTTTCATTATCTGTTTTCACGTGATTGATATTGGTCATGGCATCGAGCGTTCTTTGATCTAATTTTCCCTGAATGCCATATCAGATGAAACAACTGCTAACGAGGCTTCAGTCATTCGTGGGGGAGTCTGATCACGAAGGGCTTTCGTCAACCGTCAGCGAGCTTGAAAGCCTTGAGGATACACAAGAAGAATACATACTGCAGCTTGAGACGGAGAGAGCTGTTCTTCTAAACAAGATAAACGAGCTTGGTCAAGAGTTGCTCAACACGTCGCCAGTTCCCTCTATCAGACGGTCGTTTACCACCACTTGAGAACTTCTGCCTGCGACATAATACAGGAACCACAGAGACAATAGAAGCGCTTAATAGTCATTATAGGCCATATAGTTGTGACATTGTTCACTCGTATACCATAGTTGCATGATTGTGTTTGTAGTTCGCCTGTTAGCACGCTACTCTTACAATCTTGTACCCCACCCTGAAAATAGATCATTTGTATGAGAACCTTGTATGGATACAAGTCGAAGCTGTTGTTGCTTTGCTTATATGAATTGTGTATATGATCAAATAGCACACCTCGAATTGGAACTTGAGAACTGATCGAGCTACAGATTGAGAAAGCGGGCAGTTCTCGGATTACCGTTGTCCTGCAGATGCTTCAAACAACTTTACACAGGTGCTGATCACATTCGCTAGCGATGGGCCCATGAACAAAAAACTCCATGACGATATCATCATCCTCGGCTTTGTATACATATTATAAAAGTAATGGATTAACTATATCATTTTTCAAGATGAAATTATTTCAAATTAAGATACGTTTCCTTGGTCATTATATATTCCACGGCACATTAAACCTATAGAATGGGATCGAATTTACTGAAAAGTTTCCTATAGGGATTCTTAGGATGTCTTAATTATATTACAAGACGTTTTTCCAAACGTAAGATAATTGTGTGAACCACCTTATCAACGTGGTAGAAAAGATCCTACTGCAGGGCACATAAGTCCAGAACAACAGCATCAGCACAACGGAAAACAAGTAGGAGGATTCGAAAAAGGCGAACCATATGTGCACGAAAGAATATTCTGTTGCATTGGTGACTAGACCATGAGTGTCCACAACTTTTATGCACATGAGTATCCTGAACCAGGTACCCATATTTGTTAACAAAAAGATGACCCCACAAAATCAAAGTGAGATGAAATGGAGAAAAATAAAGATAGGGTTTGAGGCTAGGCTCTGAGGCTGTGATCTTTTTCAAAGTGAAAGAGCACTAACAAAGAAAGGAACATATGAGGGGTGAAGAGACAAGATGAGCTTCAAGTCTCCTGTTTTACCTGTAAAAAAAAATTGTGAAAACTTGCTGATGGGTAAGAAGTTGGATCATTTTTAGCACTTACATCGTAGATTTTCGTGTTACATTAACACGTAAACTGTAACGGCTTTGAGACGCATAAGAGATCAGCATTCTGATTTGCCGAATGTTTACATTATAGGCAAACGTGAGGTGCAAAATAGTAAAGGTTTGAATAATACTCATGAGTATGGTGGCATAGTCACTAACTAACTATGCGATATGCAGACCGTCAAAACTTCTTATTTTCGCAATACAAGTCAGACATTCCATTTGCCATACACTAATTATGTCGATAATGCCAAGTGCAGTAAAGATCATTAACAAACAACCAAATGGTTTATCTGGTTCAAGGCAATTCCAAGTCTCAATGGTCTAATGGGAAAAAAAATTGCATAAAGGGTGATCAATCACATTGGTTCTAACTTTTTATCTGTTTCTCTATGTTTTTTTTTTCAAACCAACAATAGCACTATAATGGTAGTAAAGCAATTGCAAAGCAAATCAAATACTTTTCCCTTTAATTTTTATTTATTTATTATTATTTTTTTCTTTTTTAGTTTATTGGGTTGCTTAGTGTTGCCATGGGTTCAATAGATCAAAATTATGAGTTACCAAAGCAAACAAAAAAGACAATGCCATGCTCAAAAGAAGCTCTTGCTAGGCTGTTCCTTAACCTCACAGCCAGCTTCAAGTTTCTCTTCCTCTTCCTTTACTTCGCCTCGTTTCTCTTCACGAAAATCTTCTCATTAATCTGCGGAAGAGACGAGGATGAGTACACTGATGAAGAACAATTGTCGTACGAGGACGAGGATGACGATATATCCGAGGATGAAACATGCAAGTACTTTCGTGATCTTGATGATCCGTTGGAGCGTTTCTATGATGCACCGTCGAGTGTTAGAAGCTCTCCAAAACCACAGAACAAAGAGAAGGCGACACAGGCGACCGAGAATTTGCTTGCTTGTCATCAGAAAAGATGTGCCTCGAGAATGAATGGTGAACCTCCTCTTGGTAGAAACTACTATTCTTCTTCATGAAATGAGACGTGATTTCAATCATTGACAAATAGTAGGATCTATGTTGAGATTATTTATTGTTTCTTTCCAACTGCATGAAACATGAGTTTTGCAGACTAGTTCATGTATATATATATTAATCTGTTTATTCAACATGTATCCAGAAGAACATGTGGTGTCTAACCCTCTTCTAAATTGATTCTACAAATTGGTGCTGTTGCAGCTCATCAAAGCAACAAGGCAACTGAAGATGTGAAGCAAAAGAAATTTGGCAAAGACGACAAGTGCTGCATACATACACCGCTCAAGATGGAGCAGAGAAAGCTCAATGTCTTGGACAACAAAGAAGGTGATGAAATACTTGTTGGAGAGCCATTCAATGTCGGCTCGACATCCAAGAGCTCCTCTGAATGGAGAAGTTCGATGCAGGACTCTACAACGGACGATCCATTCTCGTCATCGTCTAGGAGAAATTGTCAGAGATGGGAGTCTTACACCGTGTTTCAGAAGTACGATGAAGAGATGCATTTCTTGGATCGGCTCACCGCCCAGAAGCTCCATGAAACAGGTGACTCGCGCACGTTTCATTTTCTTATCCTGGCCTAAAAAATCTCTCATTTTCCAGATTAACAAGTAATGTTATATATTTTTCGGTTGAGAAATCCTTCGAGATTTTTCTTTTGAAAAAAAAAAAGTATCGTTATATATATATATTTTTTTTAAAGTACTGTTTTCCTAAGCTGTTATTGGTCGTTTCCATCACCAATTTGTTTCTCACAGAGACGTTGAGATCATTCAAAGTACAGCCGAGATCAATCTCGGAGAGGATAGTGTACAAGTTCTCGACGGATAAGATGAAAACCTCCTATGTGTATCGTCAGAATCCATATCATGAGTTAGAAGCAGCATATGTATCACAGATTTGTATTGCATGGGAAGCACTGAGCTGGAACTACTACAACTTCAAGCAAAAGCGAGCTTCTCGGAAGCAGGGGCCAGATCGCGGATGTCCTGCCAAGATTGCGCAACAGTTTCAGCAGTTTCAAGTGTTTTTGCAGCATTATATAGAGACGGAGCCTTTCGAGTATGGCCGGAGACCCGAAATTTATGCTAGAATGAGAACCATGACACCCAATCTGCTTCAAGTGCCAGAATATCAAGGTAAATATGTTTAAGTGCTTTGTGGTTTAGTAGTACAGAGGTTAATGCCTAAGAGAATTCACCACCACGCCATTTCATAAGTAGTTCATATGGTTTGAGCGTTCAGTCATAATTTATATGGTGTGGGTTCATATCAAGATGGATGTAATCATCTTTTAGGTTGAGTCTGTTTGTCATAAACATTGATAGATGATCGAAATTTGCGCTGCATTGCTTTCGCTAATAGGCTCTACTGTCATCACTTGTCGTGTTATGTAGATGATGAAGATGAACATGAGGAAGAAAAGCCCAGCTCGAGAATACCATCAGCGTCATTTATGGTGATACTGGAAGATGCAATCCAAACTTTCATGCGGTTTCTCGAGGCAGATCATGCAAGTCATTGTCAACTCCTAGCTGCCATATTTCGGAGAAATGGCAGGAGATCTGTTGATCCAGTTCTGATACGTATGGCACGAAGAAAAACCCAAAAGGTAAACTCCACTGTCTATCCTGATGTCAATCCACAAAAGTGCTGACGAATCAGTTCCATCAAAAGTTCAAACTGGCGGAAGATTGCCCACTAATGTATCTCAACAAAAAGTTTAAGCTTAATTAATATGCTCGAGAGATCTAAAGATGTAGTACATGCAACAAAAACCCAACTCAAACTCTAAGTACAAACATGTAGGGTGAGTCACAAGTCAAGAATCAGAATATCTATGATTCCAATCCTTGATCAAGCGCAAGGCACATTTGTCGCATATAGCTAGTGGGTCACAGTTCTTGAACATTTTGCAGATGAAGCAAAGGTTGAAAGATCTGCACCGAGCCGGTAACTGCTTCAAGAAAAGAAAGCTAAACAAAGACGAGGACATCGGAATCTTGCTGGGTCTAGTCGACCTGAAAGTCGTGTCAAGGGTGCTAAGGATGAGCGACATAACTCAAGAACAGTTACGGTGGTGTGAGGAGAAGATGGGGCGGATGAGAATAGCTGAAGGGAAGCTCTACAGAGATTCCTCGCCGCTTTTCCTCCCATCACGGAACGTTTTGCTTTGATGACTAAGCCGTGAATGTTTATGACCAAACTTTGCATACATGAATATCCCGTGTTGGCTACCTAAGCACAACAGGGTCAGAAACCGGATGTCCCGCCACAGGATCAAAGCGAAAGCGAAAGCGAAAGAGCACTGATGCAAGAGCAAATCTAAAGGTCATGAGGACCGGGACGAGGTGATGTTGGCTCGCTTGTTAGCTTTGTCTGAATCAAAGCTTATCTGTAACAGGGCTCAGACGGAGATCAAAAGATGACATTAGGGAGAAAAGTATGCATTATAAGCACTGGAATGAAAAAGGCAGCACTTGATACGTTCGAAAGATTCCAAGGGGAAGCAATAACGGAATGCTGATGCTGTGTTGTACATGGATAAATGCTTCAGATTTATCTACTGTTGGTACCTTGTAACCTGCCCTTATTTTTCTGTACAATTTAGTACATGATCAAGAGACAGTATAGCGCGCACTTATGAACCACTTTTTGATATATGTTGTCGCACTCTTTCTCGAGAGGAATCAGACGATTCCTTTCGTTAAGAACGCGATGCGTCGGCATAGGAGTTGGTCGAATACTAGAATACCGAGCAAATTTCAGCAACTTACCTTTATATAACCACTTCACCAATGCTCTGGTGCTGATTTGGATTTGGCGGATAGATTAATATGCCTATAATTGATGACAAATTATTTCAATCTACCTACTTACAAAGGAAAACAGCAAAGTGAATATAGTTCCCACTTTGATTACTTAACCTTATTAGTAGTAATTAGCGTTTGAAGCAAAATGAAAAACGATCATGTATATGTCAAAAAAGAGGAAAAATTTCTGTATGTATTCATATTTTCACCTTGTATTACCCAACCCATCTATCCCGTAACAAATGAAACGTTTTTTACCCTGATCGAAAATATATGTGGTAGTTGAATTTTTTAGTTTTACCAAAATATGCTTACATTTATGAAAAGATAGTGTGGTGTACCATGAGAACAATTAGTTGAATATCAGAATATGTAACAATGAAGAAGCGATTTGATATTTAACGATAAAAGTTTTCAATTACGGAAATCTTCATCCATTCATTCATCGAGAAGGTTTCATGTTCTCTTTCTATCCCAACATTATTAGAATGTTTTAACTTACGACATTGAGGTAGATCAAGTCTAATCAATATTACATCGATCATATGTGATTTAGATGTTCAACTATTCTTGTCGTCTCAGAATAAATATAATAAAATAATAGATATGAAATTTTATGTGTGGATATTTATGTTTGGTTTGTGAGAGGAATTAGAGAAAAAAAATGATAATAAAATGGATTATTGTGATATAAAATAAAAAATATGAATTTTTTGATATTTTAAAAAAATTAAATAAATAATGTTGTAATTATTATGAATAAATATTGCATGAAATGAAAAGAATATTATTTAATATGATATCAAAATTTTATATCTTATCTATCTCAATTCAATTATAATATTTTAATTTTTTTAATTTTATTTAATAATAACATATTATAATTGAATTGGGATGAGAGAGTCGAGCATGTGTTCGCTTCCTTTCATACGTCCTCCGCCATGGGAAACCGCCGCCGGGGCCACCGCTCAGAGCTTCAACCCTCGGTGGCGTCGGCGGCCGTGGATGAGCTGCATTCAGCGCAACCAAGCTCGCGTTCCAGTTCACGGGTCGAATCCGCTAGGGTTTCGCATCTCGGCGTCCGATCAATCCCGCACTCGAAATTCAAGCCACTACAAGCTTGCACTCACCGGCGCGGAAGGGATCATGCTCGTTGGGGAAGGAGAAAGGAGGAGAGAGATATGTTGAGGCGGCGGTGGGTTTGTGCTAAGGAGAATCCTTGCTTTAGCTTCACTGGTCTGTTAAGTGGACGTGAATTGTTTTGGACTGGAAATTACTGCATTCGATAAACAAATTATATAACATGAGAAGCAACATACTGGAATTGCAGTAGCCAGTTGGCTGCTTCTTACCACACAGATCATTTACTAATTTGTGTATGTGTCAACGTAAAGACACAACTACTATCTAGGTATCCCGTCTGGGTCTATCGAGAGCTAGATGTATGCAAATTTATCCCATATTATGAAAAATGGAGAGACTGTTTCCTAATGTCCTCACAAAACATGTGTCATAAAGATGAGTTGCGAATTTTTGGGGTGTTCAATGTGTTGAATTTTAGGTTTAGGGAGATGTATTAGAGTAGATGTGAGGCAGGTGGACTTTGATTGATTGATTGATTGTCGGAAGTGTATTCATTTGGAGGAGCTAGAAATTCTCTTGTGAAGCTCTGTGTTTGTTGGAATACCGTGATTATTTATTCTAGATGAGTATGTGGAGGTAATATCTGAGTGTAATTCGGTGGAAGAGATTTATGTAGGCTGATGTCTTCGGATGATGGAAGTCAAGTTGAACTGATGTGAATTCTAGTCTGAAATAGTAATATGATTGTAGAGCTTGTTTTTAGATTTTTTTTTTTTCATTTGGGTACTATTGGATACATGCTGTCCACATTTTTTTTTCTGTTTTTTTCCTGCGAAGTGAAATCAAGGTCTTAAAATCTCTTTTTGATAACTTCCATGAGATGCTCAAGCCTGTAAAGAACGAAGTGACAGTTTAAGTTAAGTTCATAATGAGAGAGTGACAAATCAAGAGTGATAAATTTCATTGTAGTTGGCACTTTCATTTATCGGCTTTTAGCTAACAGCAAAATGTACAAGATGTCCTTATGGAAATGGAAAACCTCTTTAGTGATGCAATGTGATGTGGAACCCAATCCGGTGAACCTTCATTGTCGCTTCTAAGGCAAATTGGCAAGGCCTAAACTCTACACTCTGTGAGAGAAAAAATAGCTCTCTATGTATAACGGCTGAAGGAAGTCCTGAAGTTCATACAACTACTTTACCACTCTAAATATCATTGCAGGGCAACCTCTAAAGCCTCCTTGCTTTCCAATGCATATAAATATGCAAGCCTATTATTTGAAATAAGGTGACATAAGTTGTTTACGGTTACATTATCACCGGTAGTTGCTCCAAGACAGATGTAAAAGGATATTCAGGTAACTTGAAAGTTGTTGAGATAGTTGTGTTCTTGAACATAGCTCTTTCTCTTGATTAAACAAAGTTGAAATGGACTTGCATGCATCTGTTTTCTTTCCCGTGATTAACCTTTGAACTAAAATCTAAAATCCTGCAGCTGCGTCATAGAACTTTTTGTTTCATCTGCAGATAAATTTGTCATGATGTCATACAATATTCTAGGCGTACTGCAGTGTGCTCTCCAAATATTTGAACTGGGATTATCGGCAGAGACTTATACTTCAGGAGATAAATCACTATCACCCTAGCATTCTATGTCTACAGGCAAGTGTCAAATTGTTCCTCGGACACGGTGCTCTCTTTCTAAATATATTTATTGAAAATGTACTCCCCAAAAGGATAAAGATCTGATTTTCATTGGAGGCTTTAAATCTTTGTCATTCTTCTTGGACTACTACAATTCAGCTCTATGTAGTTCAGCTTGTGTTGGGTTTTGAATAGAAATCAATTTTTTTGGTTCTTGCCTGCTTTTAAGTGCTCATAGTTGCTTTTTTTTTCTTCTTCTTACGATACATATTTTGTTTAGGAAGTTGATCATTTTGAGGATCTGGATAATGCTCTCCAAGAAGATGGTTTCTCTGGTGCTTTTAAGTTCCGTGATATAAAGGAAAATCATATATTTCAGTTATGTATGCAATTGCTATGTTACTAAGTAGTCATACGCAATGGACTTCTTCAGGCACGTACTGGGGATGCTTGCGATGGATGTGCTATATTTTGGAAGAAGGAGCAGTAGGAGCTGAGGAGGTCTTCCTCTGAGTTTCTGAACTTCTAATTCTTTTCAGTTCTCCTTCTAGAAATTGTTGTGTTTTTTGAGCAATTAACAATTATGTTTTAAAGGAACTCTCGATTGTATTTGAGCAGTGTTGTGTGCCTAAGAGATCTGAATAGATATGAGTTATGAAATATTGGAATGGGAGATTGTGTAGCTACAACGCTAGAGTGATCAGAATAGATTGATCTCCCCTTTGGACGGTTATGGGAAGGAAGCCTGTAATTGGAGACTTTTGTAGTTAACTATATGTTTCCAGAATACCCTTTTTCTTTATGCTGTGTGTCTATATTTTAGCAATGACTAATGAGAATTCGCTCTGTGATGGGGTTTGGGTTTGAGGCTTATTTTTCTTCCATTTGGGATGTTGTTCCGCCACAGTCATGGCTGTATGACGAGCTTATTTTCTTCTTTTTGCTATGAAGATTTACCCTCTTGCATCAAGAACATATAGAGTTTCGGCACTATGGACTGAACAATAATGTTACACAATTTTGCCTTCTTCAGGTATGTGGTGGTATTTTCCTTTCCATGTAAAGCCATCTGTGATATTTTGCTGTATAAATGAGCCTCAGAGCAGAGGCTCATTGGCCTCATTGTCCTCTTCCTTTTGTTTAGAGCGCAAGTCAAAGCTTATCTTTGACAAACTTGCCTATATTTATGAGTTACCTCTTGGATTTTGTAACCTCCTAGAATCATAGTCCTTTGCTTGATTCTGTGAACTCTATTTACTTGCACAATTAATTCTAAGAAATGTTTCCCATTTTTATGTTTCACCTTTTGAAAACTCTTACTGTAAAGTGTAAATGTGACTTTTCCGAAAGAGTTCCTGACTACTATAAAGTGTAAATGGGACTTTTCAGAAAGAGTTCCTGACTACTTACTTGCATTCAGTTATTGTCACTGTTTTTCGCTTACTCTTCTGCTGTAGATAAGATCTAATCAGTCTGGTTCTGGTCCTAGCACTCCCTACTTTAAGTAAGTTACCTGTTTCTTGATTTGCAAGTTTATTCTAAAAAATCAGTCACCCTGCAGTTGCTAGTACATATTTCCTTTATTCAGCAGCATTTGCATATGCAGCATCTTACTGAGGTTGAGTGATGCCGCTGGTTCCAGTCTTCAGTCGAATTTCTCATCAGTGTTATGAACTTTGTCGATCATAGTGCCGTGATAGATTTCTGCTTAGCAGTCACCAAGGCCTAAGATATATTTCTGCTTGATGCTAAGGCCTACTCACAATGCCAAGTGGGTATGTGAAATAATAATAACGATACACCCGATGGATTTGTCTTCATAGCCGCATGTATACTTGATATCCGCCTAGAAGCCACTGCTTCCATTCAATATTATAATGGCGGTTGTTGTAGCTTAGCCTTTCAGATTTAGTCTAGTCTGTTCTCTTTGCCCCTTTTTTCTTTTATCATCCATGTACGATTCTAGTTGTTTTGAAAATTGTCGGTTTCATGAATTGGTTTTAAAGGGAAAGTACATCTTGTGGAAACTTGCTTGTTGGAAACATACATGTCCTCTTCAATCCGAAGCGTGGAGATATCAAGCTAGGGCAGGTAATCATGTCTAAGCTTCCTTGTCTTGCTTGAGTTGCTTTGAGGTAATAAAAAAAGCTTCTATTTTATTGTATGATAAATTGGTGATTGGGTTTCTAGGAATTATCCTTATTCATTATTGTAGATGCGCTTATTTCTTAAGAAGGCACGCGATCTGGCAGAAGAATGGGGTAGGATCCCCATCATACTTGCTGGTGATTTTAATAGTCTTCCGCAGGTGAGTTCTTTTGCAATTTTTTTTACTCTGATGGTGGTCAACCGCTATTTTAAATGCTCATTTCATGGTCTCTGATGTAAGAATTCTTTTTTAGAGAGCTCTATATCAGCTAATGTCGTCACCTAAGGTAAGGATAGTTACTATTCGAGTGAATTATCCCCTCGGCCTGGTATTTATAAATCTGGAAATTTGAAGATTGTTTCATGGCCTGCGGCCTCCAGTTGGATGTGCTAAGACATGACCGGGGAAGAATTAGTGGGCAGTTTGATATGCCCTTGACGACATTTCCAACTCAGCAGCAGGGTTTCTTTAGGTACTTTGCTCATTAACTTTTCTAGAGAAGCAATGAGAAACTGTGATTTTTTAAAGGTGGAGAATCCAAGGGGGTGAATATAGTAGAATCTGAACCGGATGGTCTTATTAGAATACTTGTGTCGAATGTTGTAGGAAATTGTTTCGAAAAACCGCCACATACCTATGTCAGGATGATCATAAAAACCTAACTACGTTAGGAATTTCAATGAAATAGCCTCTATTCCTGGAAAACGTTATGTGGCTCAATAGTTGTAACATCCATCTCTCTTATTATTTAAATCAAATCACCAGTTTTACTTAGCACAATGCCCTCATAATCATATAGATAAAATAGGGTGAGAGTTCTAGCACAGCATGTTATTTTGATATGTCTGAATTTTAGTGTTTTATAATGCGAAGACCTACAATATTTTTTCATTGTCCAGTTCAAAGGCGCATGCATACAAGTGGAGTGATGAAGAACTAAGGTTGGCTATGGGTAATGAGCAAGAAACCATTCTCCACAAAAACCTGCAGCTCTGTAATGCCCTATACCGAAATTTCTGTAAGACAATCTTTATGCGGTATTCATGAGTCGTGCTGGCTGCCTTTACTTTATCTATCACGTTGATGAAAATTCCTCCCAGGGTTGACTGTATTACTCCTAGAAGTTTAATTTTTTTTAATTTTTGTTTCCTGCATCACTTTTTGTACTTTGTTCAGGGAGACCTGAGAACAAGAGATGATCTCGGGAAACCATTGGTGACATAGTACCACTCCAAGTTCATGGGAACTGTGGACTATATATGGTACGGTACCATCATACTGATCCTTGTATCATAACAAGTTTAGTGATTGTAGCTTTCTTTAAGCAATTACGACTTCATGTTGTTTTATTTAGGCACACTGCTGAGCTTCATCCATTGAGAGTTCTCGACACTCTACCGGTCAATGTTTTGAGAAAGATGGGTGGCCTCCCAAATAAGGTGATTGACAAATTCATTTCACTGTTATTCATGAAGACTTTGGGTGCACGTTAAGAACAATAAAAGTGGTAGAATATGGAAGGTGTGGTTTGTGGATGAAGCGTGAACTTTATTTTATTTTAAATTATTTCTTCTTCTTTCATTTGCGTATGTGCTTATAATGATGTGCTATACTTGAAGCGTTGAAACTCTGCTATCAAAACTCTTCAAAACTCTGCTATCAAAACTCTGGTTAGTTTATGAGTAATACTCGAGTATTTGTTTATCAGATGAGAAAAACTGGAAGATATGAGTCATAATAGGCAACAGATTAGGCAGCGACTTACCTTGCCGTCGTTCATTCGTGGTTAATTTATCATTGAATTAGCAGTGATATGTTAATTTGAGTTGATGAGTACAAAAACTCTACCTTCGCTGCTTACATATATGATTGGAGAAAATTGATCCTTACCATTTCAGTGTTTCCAGTATCATATCTTCTCTGAACAAAAAAAGTTCGTATCTGTTCAGGTAATGATGGACGTAATGACCTTTTACGTTGGTCTCAATACACGTAATGCTCGATTCACGACAACACGAACAGAGAAATACAATAACAGACGTTGTCTCAATTGCAGTGCATAATAACCTTGGGGCATGTTGCACTGTAATCACTTAATCATGTACCATAGAATCAAATAATCACTCATGGAATTACCAAAATTGATAGAGAACAGATTGTCTACAAGGAAAAAGGCTCAAAATCAAAATTTATCTCGATCAGGAGCCATGAGACATACAACCACTCGAATATAAAGATAAATACTAAAGCAGAATCCTTCCATGGCAGGAAAATCACCGAGTAGAATCACACAAAACCTTCTTTCAGAGTGTCTGGGAGTGCAAGGTCTTCTTCACCTCCGAAATCGCCAAAATCTTCTTCATTGCCGAAATGGCCAAACACTTCATCACCGAAATCAAATAAATCGGCTAAATTGTCCAAATCAAAGTCATCAAGCTCTTCGATGTCTTCTAAACGACATAAAGGAAGATCTTCAGGGCGGAGCTCACTGAAGTCGAAATTAAAATTGTTCCCAGTACTGCACGGTGCAGCAGCAGAAGCACTCGCTTTAAGATCCTCCATGAGGGGTTTCGAGGGTTCTTGTGATTTGATCACATCATCCATCGGTTTAACAGACACAGGGGGCACTGTGGGTTCCATGGGCTCTCGTGAATTCACAGCATCATTGAGTGGTTTAACTGAAACAGAAGGCACCTTTCTCTTAGAGGGCACTCTTGATTTTGCCACATCTTCCACCGGTTTACCTGAAACAGAAAGTGTCTTGCCCTTTGCGGATGCTCGTGACTTCACAATCTCATCCGCTGGTTTACGTGAAACAGAAGGCGTCTTGCCCTTCATGGACGCTCGTGATCTCACCACATCATCCGCCACGGGCACATTAGTTGTCTCAAGAACAGAGGAAGGTGAATCTTTAGAACCAATGACATTAGTCTCCTCAGATGCGTAGGGCTGATGCTGAGAGACCGGAGCAGTACAACGAGTTGATGAGCCATGATTAATTTCACATAACTTCAAGCTGTCAAACTCGAGCTTCTTTTTCTGGTAAGCTTGAGGAGCCTCCAATTCGGTCTTGAAAGTACCAAGCCATATTCGGCCAACCTTGATGGGATCACGGATTTCAGCAGCCCAGTTTCCTGATTGCCGCAAACGAACACCCTTATACTGCGAAAAGGATTTTCTCTTAGGTGAAGTTGTCAACAGTTTTGCTTTTTCCTCACTATTGCAAGCAGAAATATTAAGAACTACTTTAGCTAGCAGTTGCTTAACACCCTTGTTTAATTTCTTCCTGGTGAAATTCATCTCACATTCATCATCGCTAGATGAATCAGTTGCGTCAGGATCAGCAAGTAGGATCCGAAGCTTAAGACGTTTACCACGCCTATCGCGGCTGCACTTTTTTCTCTCTTGCCCATTCATTTCAGCTAGCGTTTGTGTCCCCCTGTCCACCATCTTCTTCCAAATTGACAAAGGGACAACAAGAAATTCCGAAAACCGATGGAATCAGCCCCCAAGGACTAATTAATCGTATTAAGCTAAGTCTGAATCACAAAACACTTGTTTATAAAGAAACTATGCTTTCTATGGAATACCCTTGACATCACACTGCAAGAACTCCTGCACCAAGAAAACCGAAAAAACAACAACAGGAACTTGCTGTCAGCATAATTTAATGTCAAATCTGAGAGGAAAATCACTACAGAGAGACTCATAACTTGCGCACATCCAGCACAAAGCAAACACCTTTTCATCAATCTCCATGTTCAATTTTGCAATGACTCAGAACAAACCATCTTCAACTCCGACAGCTTCTAACAATCACATCATCAGATTTCTGATTCTACCATCATATTATATCACACAATTCCTGAGCTACATGAGCCCCATCTCACAATCCCAAACCTTCTCAGCAAGTGATCTCTCACTCCAAAAACTTAATACTCCAAAAAAATCATACGTTTACATATATGAATAGCATACCATATCGCACACCGTGGATGATACCTATATCACAACCCCATCATAAACAACAGATTCATTCCAACGCACATATTCCACCCAAACCTTACCAAAACCCTAACACATACAAACCTATACAAACCCACACAAACCACAGAGAATCACTATCAATGACACAATTCATCATCTCAATCGAAACCCATCTCAAAAAAATCGACAAAACACCACTAAACATACCAAAGATCTGAACTAACACTAGACAAAATCCATCTAAACCCTACCAAAACCCAAACACTAAGCAAACCCACATTAAACCCATAGAATCACTATCAATCACACATCGAAACACGAAATCATCATCTCAATCGAAAACCCATCTCAAAACAACCCACAAAAACACCGATAAGCACACCAAAATATGAACTTCAATTAAACCCCTCTAAAACCCTAACCCAGATTCCCCACCAAGCGAAAAAAAAACAGACGAAATTGGGATGAAATCCATCACCTGATTGATCTTATATGCATGGAAATTCGCTGAAGATGATGGAATTTTGGGGTTTGAGATGGGATTTTCATGCACCACGAGATGAGATGAAGATGAAGAAATGAGGTGAATGAATGTTTAATATGAGGAAAATGGAATATATATATTGGTAAGTAAATAAATACTCCAATCAAGCAGCAGCCTACAACCTCGCTAAGTTAATTAAGTAGATTAACTACATTCAAATCACTAATTAATTGAAGTATTCAGTTACACTGTTCTCGGGTAACTAACTCAAACCAAAAAGTTCAGTAATGTAATCTGGGTTTATTGAGGTGGTTTAGATTTTATACTAATTTAATTAATGTATGATTTATTTTGTAAAAAGATTTATCGATTTAGATTTGAGTTATAACATCAATTTCATGAAAAAATATAATATAAAACTGAAAATAATGAGAAAGATTCATCTGTTGTTAATGTGAGTGGTTACATCTATTAATCATATATATTATTATATATGATAGTCTACAAATATATTTTTTCTCTCATTAAGTAATACTATAAGTTGTTAATTAGGTCATAAAAATGAGTATGGGATCGTTTTTTTTTTCTTTTCAAAAAGAGTATGGGATAGTTAGTTCTTATTATTAAAGGATTTATGAGACATGAGTTGCTAATTGACAACAACAAAACTACTGTTGCGTTAATCAACTATCAGTTTGCTGCTTTTCCCCCTAAATCTTATTAATTGAAACAGGGTAATTATGAAGATTACCATAAAATTAAAATACTTATCTTTCTAAGTTCATTTGCTTGTATTTTAAAATTACCTTTCCCAGATATTTGCTCCCTATGTGTCCATATTTATCGTGGGCACGGGGTCATGTTTTGCCTTGCCTCATTACTTGCGCACCAATTATAATATTCCCTCCTTTCAATAATTATTTTGATATATATATATATATATTTAAAAAAGATTTATGTTTTCAACAATTGGAAGTTGTTTGTTGTAGGATTTTCTCCATCATATTTTATTTAAAATATTATTTCAAATTTTAATTTGTTTTTTTTTTAATTTTAAATTATGGTGAAAATTATAGGTTATTTCCTGTTGTGTGCAAAAGAACTATTTTACCGTATACATATTTATATTATTTCATATATATAAATATGAGTTTTATTTTTATATTAAATCACGTCTGATTGTCTCGTAAAAAATATTAGTTTAAAATACATAATTTATATAACCATTGATATTTTACGATAAATTTATAAAAATTCATATTGGATCGTTTTTATATTCGTATCAAACTTTACATCGACATATATATAAAATCAAATTATCGTAATAATTATGGGACACAAGGAGCGATATGTGACGTTTTCATTTTTCACAACATTATGAATAACAGGTAGGAAAAGTATTTTCTTTTCTCATTTTAAATATTGTTTTCAAGATAAAGATTAGGACAATAAAGATATTTTTTATCATACACTAAGAAATATATCAATTGGGACGAACCAATCTAATTAGTTATTTGATATACAAAGAGTGCATGTTATTATTAAAAAAGAAAAGAACAAGAAACAAGTAACAAAAATAATGTATTTTTATTGAGAGAATTAAGTCATCAAAATCTAAAATATAATCATATCTTATTATTTTGTTTGTTAATTAGTCATCTATAAATAAAACTAAAAGACGTCAATTTTCTGATATCTAATAAGAAAAAATAACAAATCATCCCTAAAATCAAACCAAATAAGATTAAATGATAGTTAATAAGTTAGTAGTGATTTTTGATAAATAAGTTTAAAAATAAGGCATATTGATGATTTACATATTTTTGTTTTATTTTGATTTTGATTCTTATGTGTAAATTATCAATAGATATTACTTTTTAAACTTATTTACTAAAAAATTATCCTTAACGCATTAATTATCATTTGGTTTTGATTTAGTAATGATTGTTGTCTTTCCTTAATAATTTTTTTTTATTTTTGATAGATGATTGATTAATAAATAAAATAATGTGATATGATTAATTGATAAATATGTTAGATTTTGATGATTAATAGATAATTCTTTCTATTTATTTTTTTCATTTGTAAAAAAGGAATGTATTTGTTAGGAATAAGTCAAGTTTCGATCAATATATTATATTATTATATATAGATCTAGACATTAATAGTTTATCAAAGGATCAAAACATATAAAAATTTAGAAATATTCATAAAAATGAAAACAAATTCGCGTAGAATTTGATCCAATTCCACACACACTCCATGCTTCTCCTCAACCCTCCCCATCTCGCCACCGCCATCCCCACGGCCACAACAACCACCACCACAGGCGACATCGTCGACTCCTCCACCGCCTCTAATAATTCTTCCCCAAAGCTCCGCCTCGGCACAAGGGAGATCACCGACGATCACAACTCCTATCTTTCACCATCAATCGTCCCAACCACGCACTCGATTTCCCTCCTCGATCGCCGACGGCCACTTTTTGGAGTCATCTTGATGTTGAATTGATCGAGTTTGGGAGTTATTGGTTATTGATTTGATGGATGATTGAGTTTGGGTGTAGACAGCCACTGTATTGTCGGATGGGAGCGCGATTGATGGCAAGGATAAGGAGGGTTGGGCGCTGCTGCACTCAGCAGCGAGCATATGAAATGCTGACATTGTCGAGATTTTGATCGAGACAGGTGATCTTTGTGTTCTAAAAAGCCCTAGTAGATGGATACTCTATTAGCTTATAGTGTCTTGGAGTTGTAGCCTCTGTTGTTCATTTTGGTCATGTTATTAGTCGAGTGCTAATTATTGATGGAGTTGTATAGAGATACAATGGTATTAGAATCCACCTTGGGTCGTGCTTATTTGTGTATGCTTCATACGGTGGATGTGTTGTCCCAGGATGCCTAGTGTTTGTTTAGGGTGGGTGAGCTGTATATTGTATGTAGGTGATTGTAATAGTGATGAAATTGAGTGAGCGAGAGCTATGATATCGGGTTCATCGAGATGTGTATGTAGTCTAGATGTCAACTTATGTTTTTGTTGATTGTAATTTGTTCATGCGCTTTGTTTTATTTTTTAATACATGCGCTCTAATTTTTTTTTTTTGTGCATGCGTTCTGTTTTATTCGGAAACATACGTTTTATTTTATTTTTTTATATGCGCTCTTTTTCACTTGTTCATACGTTCTGTTTCATTTTTGGGTCATATCGAGATCCGATAGTGCATAGTCTCGTATTAGAATTATGTTTCATTTTTTATTCATACGCTCTATTCCATTTTTACATGGGTTCTATTTCATTTGTTTATGCGTTATGTTTCATTTTCATACCGACGCTCTGTTTGTACAGCATACTTTCATGCTGTAACGAAAGACAACAAAAGAAGATTGAAAATTTACAGCTTAATCAGGGCTGATGGCTCTAGGGATGTCGAACATGATGAGGTTGTCAAGAAATGGTAGGCTTCTACAGTAAACTTCCGGGTCAGGATGTTAAGGTGTATGAGGGGGTTCAGTTGCAGTATCTACAAGAGGGTGCCTTGATAACAGCAAAGCAGAACAACAGATTGGTAGTACAGTTGTCTAAGGAAGAGGTTTGTGAGGATCTATGGGACATTGGCGACACTAAGGCGCCTGGACCAGATGTGTTTTCAGCATTACTCCTTAAGAAGAGCTAGCCAGTTATTGGTGCGGAGGTGACTTTAGCAATTCAGGGCTTTTTTCGAAAGAGCAAAATGCTAAAACAGATCAATAGCGCTTCAATTAATTTCATCCCTAAGAGTGCTCATGCTTTAACTGTACAGGAGTATAAACATATGTCCTGTTGTAATATCTTGTACAAGATTATTTCTAACATGGTGGCTGCTAGTTAAAACCAGTCCTACCTGGTATTATTAGTAAGCCCCAAGCTGTATTTGTGGAGGGTAGATGCATTGCGAATAATATGATGTGCCAGGAACTATTATATGGGTACGAGAGAAAAGGTATCTCCCCTAGGTGCTTGATCAAGATTGATCTTCAGAAGGCCTAAAACTTAGTTCATTAGTGGGCAGTTAAGGAGATGATGCTGGCATTGGGGTTTGATGATAGATTTGTATACTAGTGATGTTATGTATCTCTTCACTTCTTTCTCTTGTGTGGTTAATGGATGCTTAGAAGTTTCTTCGATGGGAAACGAGGACTACGTCAGAGGGATCCTCTCTCGCCATATATCTTTCTTATTGTTATGGAGTATCTAGCTAGTGACTTAAGCAAGCTTTCTAGAGATCCTAACTTTAGCTTCCATCCAAGATGCTGGGGGTTAGGCTGGTGCATATGTGTTTTGCGGATGATCTTATCATTCTATGCAAACCTAAAATTGACAGCTTACAGCTTATGAAGGTCATGCTGGACCATTTTGCTCTATTTTCAGGCTTAAAAGCTAATATGACAAAGAGCAAACTTTATTTTGGAGGCTTGACTGGTGAAGAGGAGCTGAGGCTGACTGGGTTTCTAGATTTCGAAAGAGGTTAACTCCCAGTGAAATATCTAGGTATACCCTTTACATCTACAAGAATGAAAGTGGAGCACTTCCAACCTATTCCTGACAAGATGTTGTCTCGTATACAGAGCTGGGAGGCTAAATCATTAACAGATGTTGGAAGAGTTGTCCTAATTCGGTCCATCCTCATGTCCATTCGAACGTACTGGAGTAGTCATATACATGTCTGAGATGGCGTTAGAGAAAATTGAGACCATTTGTCAAAGATTTTTATGGATTGAAACTGCCATGAGTAAGAAAAGGTCTCTAGTAGCGTGGGAATATATGTGTACTTCTAAGAAATAAGGAGGGTTGATGTTAAAGCTTTGAACGTAGCATTATTATCAAAGAAGATCTGGGCTATACAAAAGAAGGAAGATAGGCTGTGGATATGTTGGGTTCATGAATATTATATACGGAATGGCTTAATCTGGCAGGTCCAAAGCAAGGGATGGCGAAGCTGCGTTTTTTGAAAATCGTTGATGAAGGTTAGGGATATCATGAAAAACTAACTTGCTGAACTGATGTGTAATCCTGACCATGTGTCTTCTTTGGTTTATAAACAACTTATACCTACCTGATAAGTGCTCACAGCCGTGGGCAAAGCTGGTTTGGGGGAAGGGGGTTAAACCTTCTCATATGTGGCTTGTTCTCAAAGGTAGATTGAGGATATGGTTGTATACAAAAAGGATCTGTCCGGAGAAGGATGCCCTTTGTATGGGTGCCATGATGAGGTGCTGGATCATTTGTTTATGAAATGTGTTTTTTCTGCAGCTATCTTGACACCAATCTTGAGCTTCTTGAAGCTTCACCACAAGGCTAATAGCTGGGATGGATGATCAAGGTTATAAAGGGGAAACGTTATCATGCGATGGTGAGAAGGAAACTTTTGGTGGCCGCTGTGTATGTGATTTGGTAGGAATGCAATCGCAGGGTTTTCCATGTGCGATTTAGTCACTCTTGTCAAGTGGTGGCATGGTTATTCCAATATGCTCGTTGCGTAGGAAAATTGAGATGAATTGATATAAAGAAAAGGGTTTGTTTATGATGTTTAGAGAGATATGGTTATATAGAGCCTTTAAGTTTTGAAGGGTGCTTTGTATGGGGTCTAAAACGTGATGTATTTGTTTGCCCCAAAGTGGAAGAAATAAAAGTTTAGGCGTGTAAACAATGTTTAGGGTGAAATGTGTATGATTCATATTTGTCTTCATTTTCAACGTCGTTTGTTGTATGTTTCACATATATTGGATTAAAATAATTATCCTTGAGTTTGTTGATATATTTTATGTTTATTTATATTAGAAGAGCATAAAGAAAATAAAGACGATCGTAATGCACCGAAAACGGAGACAAACAGAGTTCGGAGCACGAAGATAAAGCCTTAACAAGTAACCAGTAAAAACACCAAAATGCTCGGGCACTTTGTAACACCACATCTCGGCACAATGATGAAATTGCTGCCATCAATTAATCAGTTAAAATATCAAAATGCACGCTTTGTACTACCATGTCTAGAGCGTACTACAAGATCTCCACGTTCCTAAATGCCTATAAATACTCCTTTCTAACCTCAAATCATAATCATTCTACTTCATACCATATCATACATGAAAAGAGGATTATTGGTGATCTCTGCAAGGGGTGTCGGACACGATTCATGGGGAACGAAGCGATGTCGAGAGTTTTCATTCGATTGATCCGGATTCCGTCTCGTGATCGGTTTAACGTTCTTAATTTGTTTTGATTACCATTTGTACTATGATGATTTCCATGCACGTCAGGTATTTGTTGTATTGTCTTAATACTCCAATCATGAGATAAACCTTGTGTTAGGGTTGCGATGTAGTCGAATGATTGTGCTGATGTCACTTTTATGTTGTTAATCTAGTTTTGAGTGTTTTATGGTTATGGTATGTGGTTATGCTTAATATTTCGACAAATTGATCACTTGTTGTATGATCCATGATATGATTTGATTCCGGGAGGAAGGTTTTGTATCGAGAACTCGATCACATACTTACACGTTGAACACGAGGTCGAGAGATCGTTTGTGTGGCGTTGGAGATACGTTAGGAACCCACGAACTTCATGCTCATCATAACGCGACGGCCTCTTACCAAGTGGTGTTAAAGGCGATGTTTAGTTTGACATAGTGTAGGGCTCGAGAGAGTGCAGATTACACCTTAGGGATCCATCTATAAGTACGACTCATGATTGACTAGTGAAACGCCGTAGTGATTAGATACAATCGAAAAACGAAGTCGCAACCATATCTTTTCACATATCTAGAACCCCGATCTTGGATATTTGTGTGCGTTTGATTTTGATTAACTTAGTTTAATAAGTAGAACCTTTAGTGTCATGTAACAACTCATCATGTTTTGATTGTTTAACCCAAAAAACACTAATCATACTTCATCGTTAAATTTAAGTCTTTGTGAGACGATAACTCACATACTCATAATAATTTACGAACGACACGTACACTTCCGTTTAGGCGTGATATACAAAGTTGCGAACAAACATGTCATGTAACCATACATAACAGTTCACATAGGAAAAATTAACGATTTATATGACACTATCTACACCAGGAGTTAACGATACAAAAAACAATATTTTATAACGAAGTTCAATTAGCGACAACAGCTCATTAGCCACCAAAAAAAAGAAAAAAAAAAGAGAAAAACAATGACTTACATAGCCACTTCACCGATTCACACAATATCTTTATACGAATTTCTTGAATACATGCCAAGATCAATAGTTCACACATACAAAATAATCTTCTTCCTCGTTTCACGAGGGTAACTCCGCCAAATGAATGTTTTTTGGTTCTCCCACAAGTCCTAGTCTTTTAAAAACATCATGTCGTTCTCGACATTTATCATATCGTAGTCCATCTCCAAGTCGAGATCTACAACCCTTCATGCTTTGGAATACCTTCCACAAAAAAATAAAAAATAAATATTAGTGCACAAAAAGTAAAAAAAAAATCGTTCATATAACAATCACATTTCACAACAAAAACAAAAACAAGACACTTCAAAAGATAAAATATTACAATTCACAAAACAAAAAAGACAATTTACAAATCTAAGTAACACAATTCACAAATCTCAACGACACAATTCATAAATCTGAACAACGCAGTTCAGATGTCTTAAAAACACAAACACAAATCTAAAAAGCACGATTCATATACAAACATGACTGCATCTACGATGACTGAAGAGGATTTTAGTATGGTATCCTCGGTTCAACAACCCCCTCCTCAACACCTCCTCCCTGCTCCTCCCATCACCTCTACTCCTCCCTATCCCATTATCATCTTCTTCCTCCTCAATCTCATTCGTACTCCAACAACCACCAACACTACGCCATCTCTCTCCCGTATATCCACTACTGCCCGGACTCCTCACAGCGTATCCATCATCAATACCACTCGACAACTCACCGATTCCACTTAACGACTTATCGATATTGTTCTCCTCCACTTGCGATCCATTAACATCCACGGTTCTTTCATTCGTATACAATTCCACGATCATCGTTTTTTCTCCATCGTTCATGACCTTAAAGAGAGCTCGCCTTGTCTTTGATGTTGAACGAAGAAATCAAGTTGCCAAACAACTCGATCCAAGAGACCTCAAACAGCGTCGCTTTTATAGGATTATCCGAGAAGAATCGGAAACGTGCAGGCTTTTGTAGTTGGGCTCCATCGGGATGGCGAGGAACATGAATGGCTCTAACTCCGATGCGCTCTCTATCACTGCTTTTGTTAATTGAGATTATGTATCTCGTGGGGGGGACTGTGATGACTGATTAGACGTATGGTTGAGAAGGAGGGTGGAAGGGTTTGGGTTTGGTTAGATATGTGTTACTTTAGGTTAAATTGACGTGGTCTAATTAAGATGAGAATATTTGAGGGGTTTTAGATGTTTGATATCAAAATATAAAATATAATTTAAATAAATATCTAAAAATATTATAAATTTATTTGAATGTTAAAATACAAATTGAATATATATTAAACAAAAATAATTGCCCAAAAACAAAAGATACTAAACAGACCCTCGAGAAAACGAACGGATAGTCGCCAACGCCCATAGAACGCCCATAGGCATAAAACATCCAAGTAAACACAGCACTGTGGTACAGCAAGCGCCATTGCTCTCACTGACCCCTCAATCGCTGGAACCCTAGAATCGCCTACGGCGGAGACGCCGGAGCAATTGAACCTGCCCCGCCGCCGCATAACCCCCTCCGCCGATTCCCCGCCGGCTCCGACCGACGCCGGAGATTCTAGGTACATCGCCTCTCCCACACACTCTCACATTGTTTTGGCCACCGATCTCCTTTCTCGATTGATTATAATTCGCCCTCTTTTCTCTTGATTCGTCGCATTTCTATTGTGCTTGCATTTTCACAGTTTTAGACGGTGATACCAAACATCCCCTTTAAGTTGGCGGTGATCGCATTTTTCCAGAATTAGGGTTTATGAGCTCGGAAATGAGTTTTTTTTTCTATTCATGGGGAGAAATGTAGGTGGAGTTAATATTGAGCATTTGATTAAGTTTTATGATCTCAATTGTGATATGCTTGAGAATAAAGTTATTCTAGATGCTATATCAGTGAGGAAAAGGGAAAAAGATGAAGCAAGTTGAGCGTGTTTAGTCAGTTTTAGCTTGAAACATGAAGGATAGCAGTGGTGTGCTGACCGCAAATCCGAACTAAGTTGAGGGACGATGTTTAGAGACCGGTTTGATAATAATGTAGGAAATATGTGTCATATATTGTGTAGCAAGAAATCCAACCTTGCAGAATGAGGAAGAAACTGATGAGCGGCCCCAAAGTCGCCTTTTGGGAGTAGAGAGCAATGTCATCCCTTGAAGGGATTTCAGGTGTCTCTTCTGATGGAGTAACGCAGGAGAAGAACTGTTTTGTGATGGATAATGTAATAATTTCAAAGATTTACTCCTTCCGTCCCAAATAAATTGCGATGGCACACACTTCGACACGTTTCGTTCTTATTCTTAACGATGTCGGAAAAACCTTAAACTATCTCTGAATTAAAGTTTACAACTTAATTTATCATTAGTGTCTCATAACAATTTTGTAAAAAACAACGTTTGATCACAGTAAATTAGACGTCAACATGTGTTCCATCGTAATTGATTTGCGACGGAGGGAGTATGATAGAAGAAATGTTTAAAATTCTTTCTAGCTTGTATGATATTAGTATATTGCATTTCGTTGGTATATGCATTAGACACAACATTTCGAGAACCTATTCAGTATTATTTCTATTGCAATTCTAGTGGTATTCTGATATGAAAATGTTTCTCTCAGGTGGGATTGACATTATTGACATCATTTGAAGCATGGATTCTACTGACTTGCTTGGACCTTCGGATAAAGGAGATCTTTTCTTGCATCCTTCTGGGGTGATAACAGCTGCATCTCCAAGCAAGAGAAGGAAGATAAGTTTGGAGGAAAGAGTTTTAGGTCATGAGTTGATAGAGATTAAACAGTCTTTACCTATTTTAAGATCATCCGACTATTTCATAAAGCCTTCTCTGAAGGAATTGGCATTCAGAGAGCTTCTAGATCCTGGATACTGTTGCAGAGTTCCGGATTTTACGATTGGAAGACTTGGCCATGGATCTATTAAGTTCATTGGAAAGACTGATGTCAAATGGCTGGATTTGGAGAAGATTGTTAAATTCTGCCGGCACGAAGTTGTAGTTTATGAAGACAAAGTTTATAAACCAGCAATTGGTGAGGGGTTAAATAAATCTGCTGAGGTCACTATTGTGTTGCAGTCAGTATCATCACATTATAAAGGCGAGCAGTCAAGTAAAGTTGTGGACAGATTGAGGTCAATTACTGAGAGACAGGGGGCTCATTTTATTTCGTATGAATCAAACTCTGGTGAATGGAAATTCTCAGTTAACCACTTCAGCCGATTTGGATTGACAGAAGATGATGAAGAAGATATCGTGATGGATGATGCCACTGCAATTCAAGATGCTGTAGATATCAGTGATGCTAATGATGCTGTCAATGCCGAACTATATGCTGACCCAATTGACCAAGAACTTTTTGTCTCGCTGCCTTCTCACCTGGGTCTTGATCCAGCTAGAATGAAAGAGATGAAAATGTTGATGTTTAATCGTGAAGATGAAGAGGACGAGAAACATCAACAAATCCTTTCCGACGAGGAACAATATCCGATGGAAAACAAGAGATCTCCTATTCGTGGTTCTCACATTGGGAGATTAGAACCAGCCACTGTTCGAAAAACCCCACTAGCATTGCTCGAGTATCATGGAAATACCTTTGACTCGAGTGCTCGTCGAACTTTGATGTCGCAAGAGAATAAGGGATTGCCCTTGACAACAATGAAATCAGAAGGTTTTAAGCTGGACAGTGAATATGAAACACCAGTTAGTACATACCATTCTCACAATGTAGTTGATGCAGCACTCTTTATGGGCCGTTCATTTCGTGTTGGGTGGGGCCCTGGTGGTGTTCTTGTCCATACTGGTAGTCCTGTAGGTTATGAAGGTCATGGGATACTATCATCTGTGATCAGTTTAGAAAAGGTCGGGCTGGACAAAGTAGCTAGGGATGGGAGTGAGACGGTAGAGGAAGAGAATGTTAGTTTATTTTTTGCTGCCCCGTTAGTTCTCCACAAATCAATGGATCATGTGACAGAAAAAGTTCGAGCTGGCTCCTTCGTATTAAGACTTCAAAAACTCGTCTCTGATAGATTGACGCTTCCGGATATTTGTCGGAATTATATAGACTTGGTAGAAAAGCAGCTTGAAATTCCAGCATTACCTGCTTCTGTTCGTATGTCTTCAATGCACCAAGTGATGGTCTGGGAACTGATAAGGGTTCTTTTCTCTGATAGGGAGATCAATGGACCGTCAAAGTTCACAGAAGCTGACAATGAGGAGGACATGATGCAAGATGGTGGAGGGAGTCCTCCAGAAACTGATACGGAAGCACTTCCTTTGATGCGGAGGGCAGAGTTCAGTTACTGGTTACAGGAAAGTGTTTACCACCGTGTCCAAGAAGATGTTGGCTGTTTGGCCGATTCTGGTGGTCTAGAACATATCTTCCTTCTGCTGACTGGCCGACAACTTGATGCTGCTGTTCAACTGGCTGCTGCTCGTGGAGATGTTAGATTAGCTTGTTTGCTCAGTCAAGCCGGTGGTTCCATGGTGAATCGGTCTGATATTTCTCAGCAGCTTGATATGTGGAGCTCTAATGGCCTTGACTACAGTTTCATTGAGACTGAGAGAATACGGCTGCTTGAGTTGCTTGGTGGTCATATTCATAGTGCTTCTCAAGGTAAGAAGATTGATTGGAAAAGATTTCTGGGGTTGTTGATGTGGTATGAGTTGCCATCATACACTCATCTCCCCACCATCTTTCAAACATATCAAAGCCTTCTTTCTGAAGGGAAGGTCCCATTTCCTGTTCCTATTTACATAGACGAAGGACCAGACCAGGATCTCCGTGATAGAAGTACGAGCAGCCATTTTGACCTTGCATATTATCTAATGCTCCTTCATGCCAGTAAAGGTACTGAGTTTGGTCACCTGAAGTCAATGTTTAGTGCTTTTGCTTCTACTGATGATCCACTTGACTACCATATGATCTGGCATCAGCGTTCAGTTCTTGAAGCAATTGGGGCTTTCAGTTCGAACAGTCTTCATACCCTTGATGTTGGATATGTCTCCCAACTTCTGTCTCTTGGGCAATGCCACTGGGCTATCTATGTTATCCTTCACATGCCTTATCGGGAAGATACCCTGTACTTGCACGCCAGGTTCATTAGGGAAATTTTGTTCCAATACTGTGATGTATGGAGTTCACAAGAAGAGCAACATAAGTGTATAGAGGACCTAGGTGTTCCATCAGCATGGCTTCATGAAGCTATGGTATGTCTTACTCTCCCCCTCTGGTCCCTGTTATAGCTTCTTCCCAAACAGAATCAGTGGCTATGGCTTGGTGGTGAACAGTCTCCAACTTAGAAAGAATGTTCTAACAAATTCAAAAGCATTTATGTAATTATAGTTTAGCTATTAATTTAACCTGTGAAGACATTCTAATATAAAAAGGAAGAGCATCCTGTAATAAAAGGTCCTTGGTTAAACACATAGCAATATATGGTTCCCATTTGTCTTGAAATATTAGGAAATGTGGACTATTAAGAAAAAGATGGACAAGAATATAAATTTGATGTAAAGAGAGAAATAGGCTAAGACACATGTGATTGCTGAGCAATATCAAAGCATCCCATGGGATAGTGAGGTGTGAGCCAGCAAGTATTATAATTTTGCTTTGGGTGTATTTGGCAAATAACGGTTATATATTTCCCATCTAAAGCCATAAATTCCCCTTCTCTTGGTTTTCCTGGAGTTCGTCATTGTTATGAGTGTTAATGTCTGTGCTATTTGTCATCTATACTGTTTTTATTTCTTTTTTTGTAATTTAACTTTTCCATGTTGGTGTAGGCCGTCTATTCCGAATACCAAGGTGATATGCCGAAGGCCCTAGAACACTTCCTTCAGTGCTCAAGTTGGCCTAAAGCCCACACCATTTTGGTAACATTAGTTGCCCCGTCATTATTTCTATCAGGTACTAGATCTTACCCATGATCATTTCTGAAGTATGTGCTTTTATATATCTTTTCCATGTCATACTGGAAAAGAATACTGTGTTTTACAGAACACTTGTATACCATGAAGCCTTTCTGGGAGGGTTAAATGTTTCGGAGCAGGACATCAAAGGATGTACCTCATGTGATTCTTTTTCGTTTTTCAGGACAACACACAGAGATTTGGAGGTTGGCTACTTCAATGGAAGATTATAACTCCGAGATTGAAAATTGGGATCTAGGAGCAGGAATTTATGTTACATTTTATACACTGAGGAGTTCTATGCGAGATGATGACAGAACCATTACCAAGCTGGTAAGTTATCGTACCTTCTTAACGAATAATGCTCTCCCTCAAGCTAGTAATTTTATGTGATACCTCATCCAGGACCTGCAGTCAGCTGTTTTTTTTATATTGTGCTTGCCTTTATTTCTTGTTTTATCCAGGAATCAAGCCATGTAGTTCAGTGTAAAGGTCGAAATCTTCTTCTTCGTCTTCTTCTTTTTTTTTTTTCTTTTTTCTAAATCTCCTGAAGAAAGCATCTTAGCTGAAAAGAGCCCGAGCTCCCTATGGCTTCCGAGGATTACTTTACTCTTCTAGCAAGGATCAAAATCGCCTTTGTGTTTGTAACAGTAGTATTTTTTTGAAGAAAAGTATGGATGTCGCTCCTGGTACAAAAATATTCTTATCCTGGTACATGTATATACGTGATTTCAGTTGTAAGTCAGCGAGTATATTCTGTGTTGCAATTATAGTCCTTCAAGTGGAACTGAAAAATCGAAATAGATAGCCATTGTGAATTGTGATGGATAACAGATTAGAAATCTAGATTAATTGCTAAAGTTGATCATCTTCTACAGTTTGCTTTTAGTAGGAGTGAGCATCAAAAGTTTGCAGATGGCGTTTCTGTTTTTAGGGAAATAGTATGAACCAGTCGTGGACAAAGTGTTTGGGGGCTTTGGGGATTCATGATGCTTCAGTGGGAAGTGATTGTGCACTTATAAAATTTTGTGAGGTCTATGCTATTTGTATTTTCATGTAGTTTTACTCTTCATCTTATTTTGAAAAGAGAAGAAGGTACTTATGATGCAATCTGCATGAAAAGCTATTGCTGTTGATTCTCATCTTCTCAATACATTATTCATGCTCTTCTCTTCCTAATAAACACTTGTGAATATGGTTTTTACAGGAGTCTCTTGAGAGCAAAGATGAAGCCAGTAGGGACTTCTTTGGTCATCTAAACGAGTCTTTGCGAGTGTGGGGAAAAAGATTGCCCATCGATGCTAGGTAAACGAGATCTTATACGCTGCTTTTGTGTTAATATTTCTGAGATTTGTTGTGTGTTTTCACTTTTCAGCTAGGGTAAGACTATGTATATTTCGTTCTCCCCATACTTGGTCTATGATGGGAAATACTGGGTTGTTGTTGTCATCGTCGTCGAGATCTGTTGTGAGTCATCAATGTTACATATCCCGTGGCTCGTCTCTTGGTTTACAGTTTATAAAGTGATTAAAGCTCATCACTTGCCACATATACATTTAACTTGATAGCACCTATTGAACCGTAGTTGCATACTAATAAAGCTCATCACTTGCCACATATACATTTAACTTGTTAGCACGTATTGAACCATAGTTGCATACTAAGATCATCAGAGTTTCCTCAGGTATCCATTTCCTATAGTTGTGATCTTTGTTGACTTTGAGGGAATTTGTTGGTATGAGGATGATATCACATTACTCGCACAATATTATTTCTCTGTTTCTGTTGCTGGCAGTGATACCATGTTCAGGAGTTGTAACTTGAACGCATGCTTGTTTTTTCGAGCTTAATACTTGCTGCAGTTTCGCAATCTTACAGCTGCCTGCGTACCTTTCTTATTTTTGTATTATTGTGTCACCTCAGGGTGGTATACACAAAAATGGCAGAGGAGATCTGCAGTTTGCTCCTGTCCAAGGGTCGAGAAGACTCATCTCTTGAAACTCAGATGAGGTGCTTTGAGACGATGACTTCTGCTCCAATTCCTGAAGACTCAAGGTCAAGCCATTTGGAGGATGCTGTGGCCCTCTTCACTTGTTTTCTTTCTGGAGCTGCTGCTTGAATCGCCTGCACTGATCCTTCAAGATCAAATGGCCTGATCTCTTTTCTGGGTCCTTTTGTCTCTTGTTGTTCAAAATTGTTTCATGTACAAAGAGCTCAGCTATGGCGCTCCCCTCCATCACTGTGGTGATAGATTTTGTGTGTATTGTCATGGCAATGCAACTGAGCAAGCTGTTTTGTGTTGCAACCCAGTTTGATGAAGGTTATATATCCTATTTGGTGCTGGAAAAGGATTGTTTCCCCGATCTGATATTATGAAAAGATAATGTATCCAACATGTTTTATTTAGCAATTTTGGCAGTGGCTTGTACACCATTGAGATCTTCTATTTTCGAGATTACAGTTGTTTAACCAATGTGTGATACACGAGGCAACCCACTTTGTGATCCATCAGCACTCATAAATTCTGAGACGATGTTTGGTCTATCTGATGAATTTGATGTATTTGTTGATGTTGTTGTAAGAATAGCATATTTTGATAATTATATATGAATGTAGTTATTTTAATAAATCTTTCGAGAGGGAGTGCAGCACCTTGTTATGGACCAACGAATTTGGAGTCTGGTCCAAAATAAAGTCTGTGACAAATTGATGCGGTCTAAGTACGCGGTTCATCAAAGGTCCAAGTTTATCCAAGAGAGATACAAACCTAGGAAGATGATGTTCTAGAAGTCGCAAATGTTTTATCTTGGGTAGGTTGGTATCAAAAGTCTATATGTAAATATAGACCATTAGATCGTTTTGATCTCCACCATTGATTGTGGAGAAAAAGTTGTATATAAGGGGATGTTTGGTTCATTTGTCAAACCATCCATCCTTGAGTTCAATCTTGTGTAAACAAAAAAAACCCCCGAATTAGACTGAGCTTTTGGTGAGCGAATTAAACTGAGCTCAAATGAAGATGTGAATAGTTTGAGTGCCGCACGGCTTGTGAGAAATCTAACCCCGTAACAACCTCCTCAAGATAGTTATAAGTGGATGGGAGGGGAGGTGAAAAAAAATAAAAAAAAAAATTAAATTTTTACGAATTGTGGGATGAAATTAATTTTCCTTTCAAATCTTGTGAGAAAATTTTGAGAGGAAAAAGAATAATTTTTTCCCTTTTTTTGCATTTTCTTAAATTTCATAAAAAATAATTCAATCCACTCAAATATCACTTAACATAAAAATCATGATGACCGTCAGAACTCTTGCTATTGCATCAAACATTATTCCATACATTATGTTAAAAAATATCTTCGGAATATAATCTTCCCATAAAAACGTTACAACGGACCCTGAATCAAATGATAGAACAATCTACCATAAAATTAAACCTTATCCACAGAGCACAACAACATTTTGCTCCCAAAGCATATACTCAACCAACGTCTCCACTCCACTCAACACTCAACCATGGCGTCTGTCTCCCTCACCTCATCCTCCGCCGCCGCCGCCGCCGCCACCACCACCAGCCGCCGATTCTCACCTCCGACAACCCCTTCTCATCCCCACCCCTCTAATTTTAACTCAGTTTCCCTTCCCCTCTCCTCTAGAACTTCCCAGGTAGCCTCAGCGTCGAAGAACTGGAGAGGCAGAGGAGGCAGGGGCTGGGCGCCAGCTGCCCCAGAAAAAGAGGAGGAGAAGTTGGAGGAAACAGAGATAGTGGATGACGGGTTCGTGATGCCGGAGTTGCCAGGGATGGAGCCGGATTTCTGGGAAGGGGAGAAGTGGGATAATTTGGGGTTCTTTATTGATTACATGTGGGCTTTCGGCGTTGGATTCGCGGTACTGGATTGAATTTGATTTGGTTGGTTTGGTGAATTGGTTGTGATGGTTTGGTGAATTGGTTGTGATGGTTTGGTGAATTTTGATTACAGTTAATTTCTCGATTTCAGATGAATTTAAACTATGTTTAAAGATAATGCGAACTAATAAGATGAAATTTATTCTGAATTTAACATTTTAGATAGAATCATATAGGAGCTCTGAAAATACTATTCATGTTTTATTGGAGTAATATGTATTGGCTAATCTAAAAGTATAACAATGTGATCCATCTTCATCACATTCATCCAGTAATTTCTGGAATAGAGTTGTAGCAGTTTTGTCGTTTGATTTTACTGTAATGACTGGAAATTTGTTTGTGAGAAAATAATATTTTTATATTTAATATTATATGATTGAGCATTTCTCTGTTTTTGGACGATTCACATTTTTTTTTATAAACCCAACCTGTTTTGTAAAAACCAAGTAGCATTTTAAAATTAAAGTAGGATTATTCATAGGTTGACAAGAATAATCTAACGATCATATATTCGACCATATGCCAAAATGTGTGGCTTTAGCCTCAACTTTGTTAACATATAAAAATTGTTGGCTGGAAAAGAGTTAAAGGCTTTTTGCTATCTAGTATTTCTCCTCGGTACAGAATTCAGATACTACCCTGTGCCATCATGAACACTAAATGTCGCTGCTTGAAGCTGATAGCCTCTCCACAACATACTTACACTTGTTCCTCGTTATTCTACTAGACGTTGCACTTTCCATAATCTTGAAGTAGAAGCTCTTGTGGTATCACATAAAAGCTGATTACTATCCTAACTTGAACTTGTTGGCACGACATTTGTGTCCAAGCTAATATGTATTCGCTCCTGTAGAATGTAATTGAATACTGGGGTTTGGGTTGTAGGAGAGCCAGACGTTGCTTGTTCCTGTTGGATTTTCTTTGCATTGTTCTTTTATGGTGGCGTTCGTCCATCCTCATCTTTTTACCATAGAAAATGTGCTTTATTTTCTTAAACCTTGCAGAGGGTGATTGACCGATCCAAACCTAGTTCACTATTTCTGCATTCTGGCTCTATATGTGAATGATCCAGTTGCACTCCATGACCTATTGTTGATTGACGGATCCACTCATGGCTAAAATAAACATCGATGTTGTTTAGCGTAGCGGCTTCTACCTCAGTGGAGTTGGCTGGAATTTTCTCCATTCTTTATGCACCTTGCAAATTGTTAGGCATAATATTAAATCTCTGGGATTTCATCTCAAAAACATCTCAAAATCAATTGACAATGAGAGGAATAGTCCATGATCTATATATGTTGTTCTTGTGAGATCCCAACTTCCAATGTAGGTCGTGTTCTCAACATGTCTCGCATGAATCCCTCCTTTGGGTTTGAAACGCGGATATATATTTGGGTGATGTAGAGTGTTGGGTCGTTGGGTTTATTGTGTTCTGGTACCATATTAAATGTTCGTGATTCTATCTCAATAAGAGGAGTAACCCAGAATCTATTGTTATTTTAAGCTCCCAAATTCTAATGCGGGTTGTATTCTCAACCCATGGAAATTCTAACTGCATGTCTATCTCTTTTTTTCTTGAGTGAAGGGATGCGTCAGGCTGATATAGAAACTCCTTTAGCTTATGGATCTATTATGCATAGTAGTGCACCTTACGACCTAAGTTTTCAGAATGTGCATCTCACAACCACAATAGTTTGATAATTCAAGCTAACCCGTTGAACAGACAGGAATGAAGTCAGATTTCATATTTCAGTCTGCAGAGCACGGTTAACGTTGGACAATTTTGATTTCATACTATCTAAGTAATCACTCCAGTGGTTATCATAGGGTATCTAATCTAATATACAAATAAATTGACATCGGTTAGAGCTGTATATAAGCAAGTACGGGTCTTTGATTATGATTGTCATTCATTTGAGATTCTTCTCTTTCATATAGTCAATGAAACTTACTTTCTGTGATATTTGTGTTTCAACTTCCTTTGGCTATTGTTTGTAGTTAATTGCATGTGGTATAGCTGTGGCTACATACAACGAAGGGGCTTCAGACTTCAAGGAAACTCCTGCTTACAAGGAATCGACTCTGTCGCGGGAGGCATTGGAAGGACCTGAGGCTTCAAATTCGGACGTCTTTGAGTCTAACCCGACTGAGGAAGCACCAAGTCTGGATTAGAAACTCACAAGGAGAAGCATGAAAGCACCACCTCGATTTGCATTTCAGTCTCGGAACGAAATACCTTGCTAGGAACATGTTGCGCTAAACTTTATAGGTAGTTTCTCCTCTGTGTATTCTAATGGCCTCTCTATGGTCCTCATACAGTTGCATTGTACGACTGAGATTCTGGAAAGTATATTTTCATGAATGTGATGGTGATACAACTTGATAACTGGTTTGATTTGTTTTGGCAACAGAAAGAAAGCATTTTCCTTGTTTTTTTCTTTTATGCAGCCGTTGACATTCAAGCTCTCGGCTTACCCGCCCCCCCC
>LIEC01009197.1:0-25518 GCA_001925005.1 Drosera capensis | reverse complement strand
CCCCCCCCCCCCCCCCCCCCCCCTCTAATTATTCTTTTCTTTTTATTGCAAATACTGCTGCAGAGCCGCTTCTTTTGCAAATCTTGGAGTGATTTGTCGACTGGCATATTTGAGTGCCCTTTTATGAGATTTGGTCGGAACATGCTTGTAAGAGGCAGAATTTTTTCGGACAAATGGACGTAACAGCTAGTTATAAGTTTAGTTGCAACATAACTTCTTCATAGTGATGACTAGACATCTAAATCGAACAACGAGAACAAACTACATGGGATTTCTGCTGATGCAAGCACTACAGCTGCGCCTAAAGTGTCATGGACTCCGGGTAATAAGCTAACAACGGCATGTTTGCTGCAGCAGCGATGGTCGGCAGCTGACCTGCATAATTCATCTTGTGACCAGCACTCAGGATTCCGAATTGGAGTGTGCTGGGTCTCAGCGCCATTATTGCCACCGCCATAGGAGAAGCTGAAATTGAGAACAGAAAGTACTCAGCTTAGCTGTGGCAGCAAGTAGCTGCACATTTTTTCTAAAAGCTCCCGCTCAAAGCGAGATACCAGGATTCGAACTACAGGGTTTTACCTGAAGCAGCAGAACTCGAGTTTGTTCCAAATGAAGCCTGAAATGTTTGTGCCATAGGCGGCATCGATGTGCCTACATCAACCACAAAAACGCTCTGTCAAATACCTCTCGAAAAGCCAATCAAATCATGTTGAAACCAACACCCATTACCTGGACAAGAAGAGTGAACCGTTTGCAAATGGCAAAGAGCTGGGAGCTGGAGATCCAGCGTAGCATTGACCAGGATAGAGATCGGAGACGTGCCATTGAGAAGAAGGCAGAGGCAGCCGGGTTCCTGGTTGTACAGCAGCTGAAGGTTACGGCAGCACAGCAGCGTGGGTTCAGTTACTGAGCCTTGGACAAAAGGCAAACAAGGCGCCAACGCCAGGAACCCTGGGCTGCAGTCTATTGGAATGTGAGAGAAGGCGAGAATGGGAAGGGTGAAGAGGAAGGCGACGATCATAGTATGAATAGAGCAAGTCGCGGTCATCTCTTTGGTTCTTGTGTTGAAATGTGCTGTATAGTGGAGTTGATATAGAACAGAAGAGGGACTCATAGAACTGCACTTGAGGAGTGTGAGTCGAAGCATGCCTGTTGTGTGCTAATCTCTGATCATTTGAACTTGTGATTTCTTGTTCCTCCATAACTGACACTTGCTGGAATAATCATGAGAGTAACATGTTCATTATCAAGAATGAAAGTTTGGAGTTAACTATCCAAAATGTTCAAATGTTTTTTAAATACTATGAGGTATATCTAACAGATGAGATTATAACCTTTTTATCTATCAAAAGTTTTAAAATATTTTTTAAGCATTCTAAACGAAATAGCATTTAACATGGATGATTTATATCTGGTTACTGGCTCATTCCGGGGATCAAAACCTGGCTGCGGAAACTTTTTCCAATTTTTTAATTTTTATGTTATGTTTTAGATTTAAATTCTATATTTGCTCTCTTATATTAGCATTCTAAACGTAGTAGCATTTAACATGGATGATTTATATCCCGTTATTGTTATGGGCTCATTCCGGGTTCAAATCCCGGCTGTGGAAACTTTTTCCAATTTTTTAATTTTTATGTTTTAGCTTTAAAATACTATATTTGCTCTCGTATATTGTTAATTTCGCAATATTTCCTTTCAAAACCATTTAAATTCCGGTTCTTGTAATAGCTCATAATCATAGTCCCTTTTTTTGTTTTTCGAATTGGGATCAAGATTTCATTAAAAGAAAATAAATCTTACAAACGGTAAGGACATAACTCATGACCTTAGAAAGCGACTTCGAAAAGTTACGATATATACAAAATCTGTTATTAGCATTTTTAAATTGAGACCATCTATAAGATCGAATATTATAACTCATGGAGTATGCTAATCCTATTTTCATGACTCTATTTACCGTCATGTCGAAAAGGAAATTTGAAGGTAGCAGTTCAGACTTGTTTCCATGTACCATCCCATTTCTCCAAAACAAAGCCTCTTATATCATCTCTCGGAAGATGTATCTCCATTCACCATCAACAATCCTCGTTTCTATATTTGATGTAAGATTGAAGTCGATCCAATACTTGGGATTGTTAATTTGACAGAAAAAATACCAAACTTGCAGTTTCATAATCCTCCTTCACTCCTCCTTCATCCATTTATCGTGTCGAATAAGGTGAAATGTATATCCCACGGCCTCCTCACTCAGCACACAAAGCCATAGTCCCTTGATGGGTGGTATTTTCAACCAGTTGGATCAGAAATTGTGGGCCTCTACAAGCATTTTGTCCAAGAAAATCTTTTAGACCAAAGCCAATATCCTACGAATTAAGAACATCAAACAAAACCAAGTTATCTAATCATCCCATTAGTGACATGCAACGATTGCTATATGGATTAATAATTTATAATTTGATTACTTGATAGGATGCTATATCAAACATCAAACAAAACCAAGTCATCCAGGATCCCATAATTAATAATTTGATTACTTGAGAGGATTATCTAAATCATTACAACGATAGATTACGTTTATTATTTTCATCTATCGTTTTATTGACGATTCTTTGCTCTCTAGAAGATGTTACATTACATATACTAATTAACAAATAGACAACGACCACTAGTGAAGTTGTTTCTATTTGAAGTTATCATTGATATAAAAGTTACAATAGTTATATTTTTTTATTTTTTTTGAAAAAGTAGTTGATATATTAATGCTGGTTGAATCTGCCAAGGAGAGAGAGAGATGATATTTGTGACACTTGAAATAAAATATTTTACTTTGCTAACGTCCTAGACTTTTGTTTGCAAATACTTGCATAATGCATGCTTTTAAAGGTAAGTTGCACGATAATTTGAAAAATTGTATTGGCTTCGAACATTCAATTGATCAATTAAATAAAAAAAATATAAGAAATAAAACTAAATATTGTCAAATATCACGTACAAGATGAATATTTATTCAACAGTCTATATGTTTCTACACTAGTATATTATCCTGCACAGTACACATGTTATTTATAATTAATTAATATTTGTTTTTGGGAAAAGATGTTTAAAAAGTTAAAGTTTCTTATAGATAATAGGAGTTTTTTTATGTTTTTGTTTTCAAAATTTATATTAATAATTGGAGATTCTCTGTATTTTTTATTTTTATTGTAATAGAATATTTTTTATTTTTTTATATAAATTATCAATATGTCTTATTTTTTAGAATTATCAAGAAGTCACCCTTAACTTATAAATTATCATTCTTAACTTATAAATTATCATTTGCTTTTATTTGATTTGATGTTATGGATGATTTGTTGTTGTTTTTTATTGAATTGAAATCTTTTGGTTTTTTTTTTTTGTAGATGACTAATTGGTAAATAAGATAATAATATATAATCAATTGGTAAACATTTTAGGTTTTGATGACTAATAAGATTTTTCTATTTTGTTTTCAAGGTTTTGTAAAAAAAGTTAAAAGTTCTGATAGATAATAGGAGGCTTTTATGTTTTCGTTTTCGAATTTCAATTTATAGTTTTTTTTATGAGAATAGGATTGTTTATAATTTTTATAGCAAGGATTCCTTATTTTTTTGTTATAAAATCATAAAGCTTTTTTAATAAAATTTAACATTTGAAAATATTGATAACGTTCCATATGTCGACGTCCCACACCTTGATGTCTCATGATCTAGACGTCATGTGTATTTATATATATAATAGATTCTAAGCCATCCGTTCTTTGTATGCACCCTATCTTCCATTTTCATTTCCAAAATAAAATGGAACGCAACTGTTTTAATGTTTCAAATCTTCAATTACTCAAATCTACCTCACAGAGATACATTACAATTTAGTATGTCGATAAAATGCTCGTAACAACAATATCATATTTCATCATTCCAACTGTTCATCAAAGCTAGCTCAAGCCTTTTTTTTCACGTATAGTTTAAATTATTTATTAGAAAACAATCTCTTTGATGTTATTATTATGTTTTGAGCATAGATATCGCTACCAACGTGTTCTCTTTAATTAGCTGCATTATTTTCCATCACGAATCCATAATACCTTATCAACGATTTCGTGGTCACGCATTTATTAAACTAATAAAACACACATACCATTGATATATATTATGGGCAAAATCATAACTTTTCACCTAGCCTGTTCATCAAGACTTGACCGAAACAGAAACAGAATCTCAAATCAATATCAAATTTTGAGTATATCCCATTTTTCCCACCAACTGCTTCACATACTAAACATATACAAATAAGAAAAACAATCGACTATCAAAAAGGAAAAAAAATGCAAACCAAACACCAAATCAATGACTAAATAAAACAAAAGCAAATAGTTTGGGGCTACAACTACTCCTTTTAGTCGCAATGACCCCCACACAGGAAAATTCTGATGCTAGTAAGCAAAGAATGGTTCATGTCAAGATAAATGATCATGAGTTCATTAATGGAGTGATCATCTGAGACGAATCGAGTTATTCATTCGTGATCATGGAGAATCCAAAGATGAAGACGGGAGTTGAAAGGACGCTGAAGTTTGTGGCGATTGTGTTTGCTGTTATGACCATTTGTCTCGCTCTGTATTCGACTGCTTTCTTGTCTTTTGATCTTGCGTTCTTGCGCTTCGGCTTCTCCTCTAAGGTGATGATCAGTTTGAAGTGTTCATTGTTATGATATTGGCGATATTATAATCGATTTCTGTTTTGAAAATTAATGTGAGAAGCATAACATCTATCGTAGTTGGATCGAGATTTGTTGGGCATGGTATCTCTTCTCAATTCTTTTGATTCGATCAGGTCGTGGATACAATTGAGAGGTGTGGTTGTTTGATATCGGTGAATATCTAAGAGTTTTGATTTGATGATGCACATAAAACATAATATTTTGCTAGAGGATAGTTCTATTTGAAAAAGGAAGCAACATTTGTGCATTTTACATATTTACATATGAAAAGGTCTTTGCCATTCATACCCTCGTTATTCATTAAAGGTATGAGTATCACACAATGCAACAGGTAAAAAGAAGCACTAAACACTCTTTTTGTGTAGGTTTCATTTTTTTTTCCTCGAAAACTTTGTTTGATAAATTACAATATGAAGTGAATGCTGTGGTAACAGATATTCAAAAAGAAACATTCTGCGGGGGGTTTTTTTTTTTTTTTTTTTGGTCGAAAACTTTGTTGAACGAGATATGATTGGGGTCGTTATCCTCAAATCTTACTTATGACGGGATACCCATGTAGTAGTTGAATCTTGGGTGTGAATGTTTGGGGAATTAATGAGAGCCAATCGACTTTTGTACCATTCTTTGCACCCAAGTCGGAATTCATCATGAATCGGATTTGATATCAATTTGAAAGTGTACTTACATTATATTCTTTGCATTGGTGCTTCACTGACTATAAGTGCAGGGAGGATCACAGAAAGAGTTGTCCAGGATTCTCGAGGGGGCATCGATGAAGAACAGAACAGTGATACTAACCACGATAAATGAAGCATGGGCGACACCAAACTCCACATTCGATCTCATGATGGAGAGCTTCCGGATCGGGCACAACACGTCGTGGCTGTTGAAGCACTTGGTGGTAGTCGCATTAGACGAGAAGGCATACTCTCGTTGTGTCGAGATTCACCCACATTGTTACATCCTCACAACGCAAGGCAAGAACTTCTCTCACGAGGCATACTTCATGACACCAGAGTACCTCGAGATGATGTGGAGAAGGATCAAGTTTTTGCATAACGTACTGCAACTCGGATATAACTTCGTTTTCACGGTACCATTTCAAACTTCCTGTAAATATAATCCTTTTCTGCTTAGTTGCACAACAATGCTCATGAGATGATCATTGAGATCTGTGCAGGATGCAGATATAATGTGGTTCCGGAACCCATTCCACCATTTCTACCTGGACACAGACTTCCAAATTGCCTGCGACCAATTCAATGGTAACACATTGGACATAAACAATGCGCCCAATGGCGGTTTCAACTATGTCGTGTCCAACGACCGAACGATCCAATTCTACAAGTTCTGGTACCACTCGAGAAATAGATACCCGGGCTTGCATGATCAAGATGTTCTAAACAGGATCAAGAGTGATCCCTTCATCAGTAAGATCGGGCTCAAGATGAGGTTCCTCGATACTACATTCTTCAGCGGGTTCTGTCAGCTTAGCAAGGACTTCAATCAAGTTTGTATAATGCATGCAAATTGTTGCAAGGGTTTGGACAACAAAGTTAACGACCTTAATCTCGTGCTCCAAGATTGGAGAGGGTATACATCGAGACAGAACGAACAGAAGGCGGAAACGCAACCAGCACGCTGGTCGGCACCCAAGAAATGTTGGGTGTGACGAGTAGTAAGTCAAGGCAGTGATGTGAGTTTGCTAGTTAATACAAACAGGATGTACAAAAGCAAAAAAGAAGAAAGAAAGAAAGATGCAGTAATTCATGCATATAATAGGGTGAAAGTTTAATAAAAGAAGTGATGGAGAAAAGCATACGATTGCCAATATGGTACAATTTTCGAACTTTTATGGGTCTGATCATGACTCAGATGTATATGATTGTTGTCTCTGCTTCATCCAGTTAAATAGCACTGCTCTTTCCTTTCTTCTAAATCCAGATTCACTGCCAGTTTGCTATTGCAGAGATTCATCTCAGCACGACAAGCCGATCTTGCATTCAATTTGCCTCGAGCATTGTGCACGCCAGTGGAAAACTAACTAGCTTTTAAACATTACTATCTGTATTTGTCTTTCAACTTACGCAAGTTTGCATTGAAAGTGAACATAAGCCACAACAGAGAGGCTAATTTTATTAGTCCAGGAAGCATCCCAATGATAATCTCAGTAGACTTTTGTTAATCACAACAATTTCATGACAAAAATTGTGGAGAAACACCAAAAAGTGGCCTAATTTTTCCTAGCGCCCCTAATATGTGCGGAACTATAAGTATATACATCCTAGACCACATTCCATGTTTATCCAAGGCTGCAGTTCTGGTCATGAATAAATAAGGTACCTCATCTTTGTCTTCTTTCGAGTGCATGAATAAGCTCCTCCTGTTTCCATGCCGTGGTTGCAGCGTCGGTTGTATAGACAGTGATCCCTATCAGACAAACATGTAGAACTGTAATGACCATGTTGGATTAAAATAAAAAATTAAATCTAATACTAGAAAGTCCAGGAAGATAGTACCTGCAGTGGGTTCATCTGGGATAATAACAAAAAATAAAAATAAAAATTAAGTTTCTGATGCTGCATCCAGCTGCTGCACATACGCGTGGAGAATCCTAATCTGGAATTGGAAAACAAGAAATTATAGTGTATCATCTTGTGGCATGAAACACATATAGCACATACAACGTCCTCGACTGCGAGTAAACATTCTCACCGAGTCCTTCATCATGTTCCTCTCTTACTAATGCTGCCAAGAATGCAAGACCGTACAAGGACTTCTCAACTGCGATATCACTATCATCTGTTTCGTTGGTTATAGGTAATAGGAGAGAGTTAGCTACTTCTGTGATCCTTGGGGTTATTCAAGGGGCTCTGGTTAGTGTAAAGCATCAATTTTAAATTCAACGATGTCAGGTTATTGCCAGAAACTTGCATTTAGTAAATACGGAATTTCAACCTCAAAATCCAATTATTCAAACAGTCCACAACCAGCAAGCATCCAGGCAAAAATCAGAAATACACAAACTCCACACTAAAGCTTAGAATTAAAATTCGTCCATTCATTACTAAACTGGATTTCAAAATCTGAATTCATTTCTTGATATCCAGATTTCCCCATGACAACAATAGGTAGAAATCTCTGCCGTGTATTCCTCAAAAATACAGTATGTAAACCACTCTTACTGAACGATGCACGGAACGTATTGCAATTCGAGACATACCCCAAGAAAAAAAAAACATTGCAATTTGAGGCTAGTCCACAAAAAACGATTTCAGGACAGGTTTGAAGCAAAATGGCTATAAATTGACTGCAGTATTTCTTATAGAGTATACACAAGGTGGGTAAGGTGACGAATAGCACAAGCTTGAAGACCAATAGCATACATTTGAAGAAAGCAACTATATTTAATCCAGAACTTGGTGAACAAGTAGCTGAATCAGCAATATTTCTCATTAAAACATTTTTTTTTGGGGGGGGGGGGGGGGGGGGGGGGTGTGGGGTTGGGTGTTAATCCCTGAACTACAAAACTATATTAGAAGCCAATGTTATGATGGTCAATCACTTGATGGTCAATCACTAGGACTAAGTATGAACATATTAGATAGACCTAGGGAAAAGCCAAAAGGAAAAAATAAACAAACAAATTGAACTAATCAAATAGAAATAGTCTGGGTCTTTTCAGGAGCAATCTTAGATTACGGCGAATAGAGTAGGGCTCTGGTGGTGCTGGTGATCTTCTTCGAGTGCTATGTATCCACAATAATTTCGGAGGCATTAACACACTGATGGCGTAAAAAGGGTACACACAAGTAATCCTGCATATTTTCATAAATACACTATCCGCCAGAAAATGTCCTTATTCTTAGAGCTTCCCCATGTGATTGGTCTAATGCTTCCTCGTTATCTAATTATTTATTTGAAAGAAAGAACATTGCATGAAAGGGCATACCTGTGCAATGACATAAATAGCCTGCAGAACTCTAGCATAGTCTGTGCCAAGCATCAGTATCACAGCATCTGCCAACAAAGTTCCTAACATCCTGAGAAATATTCATTCGAAAAAGCTGGATCAGATTTACAAGTACACTAGAATCTTAAGCAAATAGATGATATTTGGAAGAAAAGAATAAAATATGTGCATCTATTATAAATATACAATTGCAAGGGGTGCTTTTGGTTGGTCATATGTCTTCGTCTTTTACTATTTCTTCCACTTTCTTCGTTGCTTTGGTTATAAGTGAGACTGTAAGGCCTCAAAGATGATGATGCCGATGAGAGAAACTAGCAAACAATGCTACAGAAATCAACTGAACAAGAATAGACATAATTGCAAGAAAATAAATAACTATGTAAGTGTTCCTAACAATGGACCAAGTAATGATGACAAGCTCCGCAAACCCAAAAACCGTGTAGCAATTCTGGCAAGTCCCTGTGCAATAAGAAAACTCATCAAAGTTAGACATAAGAGAGGAAACTTCACCCAGTTGCTACAACTGTTTCCCGAAAAAAGCTTTCTCTGATATAGTATCAGACAAGGTGGAGCATATATCCTTAAGCATACAACCAACAAAGGGTGGGGGTGAAAAGAGACAGAGAGAAAGAGGGGAAATGTACCTTTCGTGCAGCTAGTGAACCGATTTGTTTCTCCAAGTTAATAGACGCTAACTGCCCAGCCTGAACAAGATAAAAGAAAAAAGAAAAAGAAAAAGAAGAACCATAAGCAACAGAGAGTTGAAAGATGGGCAGAAAAATAATATACAAAGCGATGATTATTACTCCACGTAATGGAATTACAAGCAGTTAAACAATAACTACGAGTCAGGAGATAAGTTTTTTCATGGTGCTAGAACAACCCTGAGGATTATTGTATCACTCAGCGTGAACAACAACAAAACATTGAAAAAATTCATCTCAATATGCCGCAACACAAACCTTTCTGACTAATTCTTTCTCAATCTCACCCTTTGCCGCATTCAATATCATCTTGCTTGAGAATCCTCTTAAGACCTGCAACAACAGATCTTCGTTACATGAATAGATGCAAAATTGACTGATTATGTAATTCAAACAAACCTTGTTTTTCTTACCGTATTAGACATCTTCAGAAAGGCAAATGCGTGACCACCCTGAACAAAACGCAACTCTGACAGTTAATCTATAAGAAGAAATGTTTTCAAGCTAAAAAATGAAAAAGTGGCGGCAGCATGCACATAGCGGAAGATGCAATACTTTCATAAGCATAGATTGCAACTCGGCAGTCCCAACTCTCAAAGCAGCAGCATCTCCCTTCGACTGACTTACATTCACAAAAAGAGCAAAAAGCATTGGTAGTTTAAGAATCAAAATGGAAAAAAATACAAGCGAACAACCAAGCTTAATCAAACGCCGTAGCACCAAGGCACAGAGAGGCTGCTAATGAAGCAGCCAAAAAGCTCTCGCACAAGGACATTGACATGACGTCAGAGAGTTTTCTGTGATTCAAACAGAGTTCTTAAGCCTCCTACTACAAATAATCTCCAAGGAGTTTGATCCCTTATAAATGCACATCTAATTTAAGCCTTTTATTTCTTTTCCAAATCAGGAGTAGTTCACAATGAAATACAAAATTAGATTAGGGGATAAAAAGGACAGAAAACAGTATTGGAATGTCATAACTTACGCGGATTCATCAAGAAAGAAATGAACAAATATCTCCACTTCTAGATCCTCGGTAGGCAACTTGCTTGAACAAGGAACATTCAATTTTTTTCTCAGGTCAAGCAACACATTCCTATAAGAGGGCCTCCAACCCCTGTCATATGAACAAACAGATTTAGGTTACAGATTTTGGAATACACAATGATACTGACATTACGTCTCAGAAGAAAGTTCCACATTAATTCAGAAAAAAAACTTCTCAAATGAGCCTAACCCATTGGATGGCAGAGGAAACAACAAATGAATAAGAGAAAATCGAAAAACGAAGGTTTCGATCATACCTCAGTGTCGAACGAGCATCAGCAGCAAGAAACAGGAACCGCGACTCAAGAGCATCAATAAAGTTATCACGCTCTTGAAGGTCCTCTTCGATCATTATATGGTCAAATTCAGCTCCACCCCAAATTGACTTGATCAAAGGACTGAAGTAGCTGAATAATCACATACACATAGCATTGCTATAAGTATCTGTTCTCACCAGCAAAAAACCAAATCATATCTACACCTAAACCAATTATTTGATCTCTAGATTACGAATGACAATGTTCCTTCATAGACATCACCTATAGTAAGAAACACCCTTATATGATCAAGGCAGTCCCATACTCTTCTATCACTTTCAAGAAAAATTCCATTGGCAGTCTATTTTTAATTGTCGCCAACGAATAACAGTAAAATTCAAACGACAAATGACAACTTTCAAACGAAAACCCAAAAATGACCGCCACCATCAGTTCTTATGCCTATTCAAACATCATTCTCACTCATTGTGTTCTCATGAACCAAACGTGTCCATTTCAAGATCATATTGAGCTGATTCGCAAATTGAACTTTTAATATACACTAAAAAAGGTATGCTCTAATACAAGCCCTACTATGATATCAATGATCTAGCAGCGGAGATTGATCAATAAATAAATGCTCCCATGCTAAAATGTACATCAGTATCCTATAAAAATACTCGCCAGGAGACAATAGTCCTGGTATCTCTAAATTGGCAACATCCAATCCTATAATCCACTGCTTGAACTCCAAGTGTATATTCCTAGAACATACCAAAATCATAGCGTAACAAATTACCTTGGTCCAAAGAGTATCCGCTCGAGCTCGTACAACTCCGAGTAAGTCGCGAGCTCGAGCACCTTCCTCAACTCATAATCACCCTCCCCTGCCACAAAACCACACGAAAAACAACCTCAATTCACCAAACAAAAAGAACCTCATCTACACAACAAACAACGTCCCTCACTGCCTCACCTTTCGCGTGCTGCGCAATCGTGACGCGAGTCGGAATCGATCGAAAGCGAAGACGCCGATCGATACCGATGAAATGGAAAGGACTGAGCGAAGAGGGAGAGGGAGAGTAATGGTGAGGTGAGGGGAATGTGAGGGAGGTGTGGGAGAAGGGGACGTGGTGGCGGTGGTGAGCGAGGATTGACGGCGGTGGCGGAGAGGTGGCGGCGAAGAGCATGGTCGAGGGGATGAGTGAGTGTGAGTGAGTGAGTGGGGCGGCGGCGGCGGCCGGAGAGTCGGTGGCCACGAGATATTTTGGCTACGGAGGAAATCCTGTGGTAGGGATATTTAAATGTTATTATTGCTCCTATAAAAGAATAATAACGATCCGGCAGAAGATTTAGTGTTTAATTGAGATGTTGGAGATAGAATTATAAAGACAGAAAAAATAATGAAATATTTTAATAATTATTTTTTATATATAATATAAGTTTTATTATATTTTGATATTTATTTTGATTTTGATAATTTATATATATAAATTTATAGTTCGCATACGTATGTTATATAATTCACAAAGTTAATGTTTACCGTTCACGAAATTTAATGGATTTTAAAACGTAAATGAAACTTTACTTATGTATTTTTATATAATTTGTTTTTGATTAATATTAATATAAATTCATTATTGATAAAGAATAAAAATATTACATTCAAAACAAAAACATTATAATTAAATTAGAACGAAAGAAATAATAATTAAAAATGGAGTTCGATGAGTTTGTGGTTAGTCACACACGTATGGTATATAGTTGGCAAAGTTAATGTTTACAATTCACGATTTCTAATAGATCCTAAAACGTAAGTGAAACTTCACTTAAATTTTTTTATGTAATTTATTTTTATTAATATTAATATAAATTATTACCCATAAAAAAAGAATAAAAATATTACATTCAAAAGAAAAACATTGTAATTAAATTAGGATGAAAGAAATAATAATTAAAAAAATGGGTTCAATGAGTTTGTGGTTAATCATAAGTTAATTTGTGAATATGAACAATCCCATTATAAGTTTTTTTTGTTAATTTTTTTATGGGAAAAAGAAATATGATGATAGGATTATATATTATTAGAGATTAATGAATGATGGAGATTAAATGAGTGGATAATTTCAAATATAAAAACAGTTTAAAAAATTCTCTAGATATGTTTAGCAACACACAATTTATTTGTTACTAACAACAAACTTCCTTTTTTTCTTTCTATATTTATCAAAGAACACAAAAGAAATTAAAAAACACAATAACCATCAACAAAAAATCGTAACAGTTGGATCTTCTTTAGTAATTTTAGTAATCTTATTTTCTGTTGAAAGGTTGTTTGTTTATGATTAAAATTATGAAAATCAAAACCATTAATAAAAACAAAAATCATTAACAAAAACTAAAAATATTTTTTTAATCCATTTTTTTAAAAAAAATCTTGAATATTATGCTCGTTTTAATCCTTTTTTTTTGTCAAGGGATTGTTTGGTATCTTATTTAAAACCGTGAAAACCAAAACTTATAACCCACATAGATTATTAGTAACGAAAATCAAAATAATTTATGAAATGTTTTTTTTTTTAAAGAAACTTGAATGTTGTCCCCGGAAAAAAATTGGAAACAAAAACTGAAAACTGATTGTAACAAACATAACTGTTTTATCAATGAATAAAAAACAAAAAAGCAGAAACTCATAAATAATTTTCTTGTAAGTGTCATCGTTTTTGTTTTTTTTGTTTTGCCATGCATGTGATTTACGATTTAGTTTTATTGCATGTGTGGTTTGATGGAGAAGGTGAAAGATGTCATCGATTGCGTAGTTGAGGAGGTAGAGAATGACGACGGTGGCATGTTGGAGGAGGTTGAGGATGTCAGGATTGCCACAACAATTTGACCGTGAAAGAAGAAGGAAGAAGAGGAGAGGGGTGTCAGATCAAATGAGGATGAGTTGTTAGGAGTTGAGAATGAGATTATACTTTTGAGAGATATGGATAGTATTGGTAGTGTATATTTTGATTTTATTAAAAGTGTAAAATGTTACGTCATAATTTAGAAAAATAAGTTTAAAAAAATATACAAATTTGGATATGTATATCTAGAAAAGAATCCAAAATAAAAATGACATAAAAACACATAGGTTGACTATGGATGGAGTACAACAAACATACAATATTGCATATGTGCACACATTTATAACCAAATACTTGTTTTGATTATATTTTATTGCTAATTTATGAATTGTAGTGCACATATATTGCATATGTGCATAAGTTTAATAAAAGTAACTACGGTGAATTACATCAAGTTGTTCCGATTCATATTTGATTTTGATGATTACCTAGTTGATTTTTTGCCCTATAAATTAATGGGTAGTGATCAAAATAAAACATATTGAATATATAGAAAAACCCAATAAAACCTATTTGACATCTTGTTTAGCCCGGATTCATGTTGAGTTTTATTATATTTTCATGTATCGATTCGACGTATTTACATTCATAATTATATTGATTTTGGTCTTATTTACTATATTTGCGAGTTTTGATCTCTTGATGTGAATTTCTCGAGAAAACAAACAATAGGATGCTCAAAAAACGTGAAAAATAGAGCGTGATAGAACAGAGAAAAAATCGATACGAAACAGGGCGAAGTAAGGGTTTAGGATTAACTTCAAAGCGCCCGGACGTCATTTATCGAGGAGACAACACTTCATCAAAAACACTGAAGCGCCCGGGCGTAACCTTATGCCATGCCCAGGCACGGAGTCCAAACTCCAACAGGGCCTATTCAGTGAAAGAATCAAAATGTCAGAGCGTCACATAAGACCACGTCAGTGCGCATACGTCGAGAAACCTTTATCCTAGGATGACAATAAATATTCTTTATTGGTTCCAAATCAGGGCATCCATTATCATGCATGATTATTGACGAAAATCCAGGGTTGTGAGAGGATTTCTTAGAGAGGGACAACTATAATTGATTGGGAATCAAAGCAATATCAAGGGACTTCATCGAAGCAAACCGGATTCCATCTCGATATCAGTTTAGCATTCTTGACTTGTTTTGATCATCACTTATACTATGATGATTTTCATGCACGTTAGATGTTTATTGTATTGTCTTAGTACTCGACTCATGAGTTAAACCTTTTGTTAGGGTTGTGATGTAGTCGAATGTTTTTTATTGATGTTATCCTTATGTCTTTAATTTAGTTTTGATTGTTTTGTGGTTATGATATGTGGTTATGCTTAATATTTCAACAAATTGATCATTTGTTGTATGATCCATGATATGATTTGATTCCGAGAGAATAATTTCGTATCGAGAATTTGACTACATGTTCACACGTTGAATACGAGATCGAGAGATCGCTTGCGTGACATGCGAAATATGCTAGAAACTCCCGAATTTTATACTTACCTTAATGTGACGTTCTCTCATAGAGATGTTAAAAACCACGTTTGGTTTGACGTAATTTAGGACTCGAGAAATAATAGATTACACCTTAGGGATTCGTCTATAGCCACAACTCATGATTAACTTGTTAAACGACATAGTAACTAGATATAAGTGGAAGACGAAGTCACGACCCTACTTTCTTTAATATCCAGAATCCGATCTTTAATCGTTGTGTGGGTGGTTTTGATTATCTTAGTTTAGTGAGTAGAACTTTTAATGTCACGTAAGAACTCATCACGTTTTGATTGTTTTACATAAGGAATATTATTCATACCACGTACACTTACGTTTAGACGTGATATATAAAGTCGTGAACACATCCATTGATTTTTGTTTCGTCTTTTGTAATTCGCATATTTTCTAGTTAGATAACATAAAACCATACAAAGCACATTTGAATTGGTAGAAATAAAACCATATCAAACTTCATTTAAGATTCTAGTGGTTTATGTCTTAAGATAACAAATGATATTAATATATTGAGAGAGGATTGTTTGTTTATGACATTAAACACAGATCCCACATGGATAAATCTTAGACACACAACTTAAGATTGTGACAATAGAGATCGAATAAATGATGTGTATTTAGTGTTTTAATCCTAACCATTGACTATTGTGTTCTAATCTTATATATTGGATTTTCTTTAGTGTTATTGTACATATACAAGTGTCTGGATGGCCCTTTTTTTTTATAGCAATGATAGCTTATTAGTTCATTACTCTCTTTTCAAATTAATTATATCATTTTGTCAATTCGATCCCCCAAATTATTTGAACATTTTAACATTTGAAGTATTGTATGATTAGGAATTTAGGAAGATGGAAAGATGAAGATTATGTAATTAAATTTAGAGTTAGAACATGAAAGAGATAAATCAGAATTTGCATCTATAAAGTGAATGTTATATTTATAATTGGACAAAGAGAATAATATGAATAAAGTAAATTTTGTACTTGAAAACTAACATAATTTTTATTTCTTATATCTATTATTAAATTTTTTTTATAATGTCATACAAATATTTATTGTTGGAAGTTGATGATAGATAAAAGTTTTAAACTTACCAAAAAAAATCTATAAAAACAATTGTATGAAAATGTGATATAATATCATGACAACTAATTGAAATAGCATTATTTCAAAAATGTACAAGCATCAATATCATTTTTATGTCATTATAATGGGCTGTTTGTAATCCCTTAGTCCAATTTTTTTTTATAATGCTTTTTGACTTTGTAATGTTATTGACATAGAGTTTGACTCGCGCCGTATGAGGATCAAATATAATTTTTTATAAATTTATTATCAAATATTAAGGATAATTTAGTTTACGTATTTTAATCGAATGCATATGGTGCGATGATTATGCAATATTTGATATGAAAATGATATTCTATATTCATATATATATAATAATACAAAATATTTTGACGTTATAACATTATATAAATTATGGGATAGAGGAGTGTAGAAATATTTTTTCCTTACATAAGAATAGGATACTAAAAAATTTACTTGATACAAAAAGTTGATGAGAGAATTACGAATTGGTGTCAAAAAAAGATTTTTATTATCAATTGGTGTAACCAATTTCTTTCTAAATTATCAATCAATCACAAAAAATAGATTAATCCAGTTTTGTCCTTCTATTTCTAAAAGAAAATAAATTTAAATCAAATCAAATTACAATCATTATTACATAAATCCCTAAACCTAACCCTAATTATTTACTCTTTTTGTAAAATCATGATCGTTGCTAAAGATGCCGTCGTCATTATCACTATCAAAGATGATAGTGCATATATTTTCTTGAATAATATGTTTGAATAAACTATTCGATGTGTATTGTTGTAAACAGTAAGCACAAAACCCAATCAAAACACTCACCCCCAACTACATAATGCTCATGTGGATGGACACAGTGCGCATGTACGGTGATCGCAATATTGATCTCTACTCAATCCATCTACCAAACCTCGACACGAAAGTATGGGTGTCATTGTTGTCGGATGCGCTGTTGCAAGCAGTACCTCTTTGGAAGACAAAACCCTTGGAATTACTTGACCTAAAGCCGACTCTCCTCAACCTTCCCTGACATCGAAAAACGGCAATGCCGATTGAATTCGACCATCCAATTATGGCGACGATGACTCATGCTCAATGACAATTCATGCTTGACGACGATTCATCTCGCACACACCCGCATCTTCCCTGACCTTCCTTGTCCTTTCTCCGACCTCGTCGAAGGCATCCCATCAACCATCGGTCGATTTTTGTTCTTCGTCGATGACAATGGTGCATGAAAGGGAGAAGAAGATTTGGGGATTGAATGACTATGATTCTGATTTGGGATTTGGAAAAAATAAGGTGAGATAAATCGATAATTGTAACTAACGGAAAGAAGATGAAAATAGAGATGGATGCGTAACAAAGGAAGGAATGATGTGATTGAGGCGCGAATTTAAGAAACTGTATTCGATTAAGGGCAAATTAATTATTATTTTTTTCAAAAATGAATCAATCAGTAAAAAAAGATGGGTTTCACTATTGGTAATTTGAAAAGAAAAAGCAAACTTGTATGTACTTTTCAGCAAATTGATACTATGATGAACAATAAACGTAAACGAAATACTCCAAGACATATTCCTATTATATTACTATATTAAACATCACAAGATAAAATAAATTACTCTCTTCATCTTATTAAAATTATAATGTTTGTGTAAGAGCAACTCCATCTATGAGCTCTCATTTGGATTGCCATTTCAATTTTTTTCCAAACATAAATGACAACTTTCACACATGATGTTATATTCTACACCTATAGTTGCTATTTTCATAGCTAAAAAATAAAAATGTCAACTAAAATCTTAAGTTTCTTGGGTGCAAGTTACATGACAATGTCAAATTAGAGAATAAAATATTCAGTGATGTAAATTGTATTGATATTGACATATGACAATGTCATATCTTTCGTCAAATTTAAGAATATAAATGACATTATCAAATTTGGCAATGGATTTATCAATAGGGTGTAGGTTTGGTTTTTTCATTTTGATTGATAAATTTGCAAATGGTAATGTATAAGGATACAAAAAATTCCGTAAAATTTACTTTCATGATAATTAACATAAATAGTAAATTATCGAACGTTATAAACGAAATATAATGCAAAATATGAATGACATGTAACCCTAATATTCAAATACGAGAAAATACGATCTTAATATGAAAATTTCGTATTTATATGAAAATAATCAAAAACCTAATTTTGACACTGATTTTTTTTATGTTAATTTCTACTCCACCTAAATTAAATTAATACCCACTAAATACCCACTAATTATCCACTTAAATAATTTTAATTGTTATATATATATATACAAGTTGTCTTCTTGAAAATCTCTTACAAATAGAAAACAAAATACTACTTATCACTCAAGATTAGAGTTAAGTAAGAGAAAAAAAGAACGAGAAGCTTGAGGACAAGGGGAGAAGGTAGGTGGTAAGACAAGTACACGGAGGATCCTTCACCGTTATTAAGAGAATGATATCGTCTTGTTTAAAAATTTCATGAAAAATTATAGGCTATGTAATAAATTCTAATATTAATATATGTTAAATTCTAACATGTCAAATTTCTAATGAAATTAATAAATCATGAGTTGGAGTTGTGAAGCTTAAAATATAAATCAAAACGTATGGATATATAAAAATATAAAAAAGTAGTTATAGGAATGACTTTGTGGCTTGATTTAAAATTATATTGTAGGCTTTAAAAGACAAGCCTTATATGAGTGGAAATGTATGAAAGTCTAGTTTTCTGAATAGTTTACCAATAATTATTTAGCATTGTATGTAAAAAGTTATAAGGTAATTAGTAAAGTAAGGTCAAATTATCCGAAGTAGCAGAAAATATAAACTTAAACTAATGAACTGCTATTATTGATAACATTTTATGATAAAAAATTTAATTCACTAAAAATACTATGGAGTCTAGTTTATGTATTATTTTATGGAATAAATTTTGAAATTCTATATAAGAATTTATAGATTTAAATACATCAAAATATCATTTTAGACAGAATCTAGTATATACGTCCAAAAGGCCAAGAAGCTCGTTCCCGAGGTCGGAATGCCCATTCCGAGATCGGGACACCCTTTCTAAAGGTCAGGATATCCGTCCTAGAGGTCGGGATGTCATCTCAGAATCTTCTGAAACGAAAATGATTTTTTTGATCTCAAAATAACTCCAAACATTCTCACATATTACTAATGATATTCAATTTAAAAATCATTATCATAGACAATTAAAATAAGTATCAAAGGATTGAACAAAGCTCAACATCATCTCATAATATTAATATAATGATTTTTTACAAAGTACGAATAAATATGTTTTATAACTCCGTAACGCGAAAAAATAAATATATTATTATATGAATCCTATCATGTTATAGGACCTAGAGACTCTGCTAGTTGAGACTTAAAGGACAAGCTTAGCGTGTGTAAGAGCAAGTTGCAATAAGAAGGTAAAGTTTATATTTATTTATGTGTGGCGATGTGTATTAGTATACCGTGAGTATAATAATATGTATTGAAATCTTGGACGTAGTCACTAAATATGACTAACGTAAAATATTGACTACAAACTGCTGTGTGCTAAATACTGAGTGTTATAGAGTGTTGTCGTATGATGTGTGTTATTTCGTGTTCACTGATATAATGAGGATAAGTAAGTAAAAAGAATATAAATCCATAATTAATAAGATAACTCTATAGTATAAAACACAAAGAGTGTTGTGTCTATCATTTATGTTATACAGTAACTTGGTATGAGGAAAACTATCTGTAGGAGTCCCTAGGTTCCGATTTGGCTGACCCTTTTTTTATGAATGTCGTGTTTGCAAAACTTAAATAAAGCTTGATAAGTTAAAATGGAATAAGTCTCGTTAAGGACACAATTATAATATTGAGGGTATCTATTATTTGTCATCATTGTGTTTTTGAGATGATAATTATGAATGCCGGATTTGTATAATAAATTCCAGAGTGCTGTATCAAAGGATTTAAGTGGTCATTCCTCTTTTTTTTTTTCTTATCATCTCCTATCGTGTAACCCTTAATAAGGGAGTCGACACGTTATTAAGCTCATATGATTCATGATTTTATTTTTATTTTTGTGTTTTTCTCTTCTCTGTGTTTTCAGGAGCCAAAGACGACGGACAGGTGTGGTATAGATTTTGGTCCTGATATGCATTTACTATAATGTAATCATTGACTGGGTAAAATATATAATAAATAAGAAGTTCTCGTTGTATTAGATAACATTATTAGTTCATGTGTTAAATGAATTTTATTTATTATTGTACCTAATCCGGTTAAGTAATTTTGCATAGCTGGGGTGTTGGGACTCTATGAAAGTGCCGTCATTTGTATTATTAAGTATTAATATGATATAAAAAACCGGGGCGTTACACAATGCTTGTGGTATTACCAATCGATCGCACAATGATTAAACATCGTTTTATGCAAATTAAATTATCAAAAAATACTAACGATAATTTAAGCTATTTATTTTAACCTTGTATAATATCGTAGTTTTCTAATATCATTAAAATGAATTACGAAATTTTTAGAAATACATATTTTATAGTGTAGTGATTATGTAAGGGCAAATCCAATGGTATAGTTACTTTTGCATGCTATAGGTATATTTTACATATGAACATTGTTAATTTGTTATTCTCTCCGTCTCGAAATGATCGTAACATTTTGATTTGATATACATGTCGATATAAAGTTTAACATGCGTATAACGACGATCAAACTTACTTTTTTATAAATTTATCATGAAACATCAATATTTGTGTATATTACGTAGTTCAACGTCATACATGTTACGGGAGGATTAAGTGTCATTTGATATGAAAGAGAGACTTATATTCCTATATATAAAATAATACAAAATATGTATATGTTGTAATTATTATAGAACGAAAAAAATTATGAATTCATGGCTAAATGTTAGCAATAACAAGATAAGTACTTCTTTTATTTCGTAAAAATTACATCATTTTGATTTGAATCTAAAATATATATATGTGTTAAATTTATATTAAATAATATAAAAAAATATAATTATTATCGTAGAATTAGTAGGTGTATTATAGTTAATTTGATGTTATTCCATATCAAAGGAGAAAATATTATAATTTTTGTGAAACATTCAAATAAAATAAATATTATAGTTTTTATTAAAAATAGGGAATATCAAATACATTTGTCTTATTCTAACGTTAGAATTTAATTGGATGAAATAATATATTCTCTTCATCCAAAAAAATTGAGTGTTATTTTTTATGTGCGTTATTTTTTTGTTATAAAAATTGATTTGTCCTTTGATTCGTGTGAGTAGATGAAATAAAAAAATTAAAAAATTATATGATATAAAATAAATAATAAAAAAATTTTAAATTTTTAAAAAACAAAAATCTAAATAAATTAATATTATAATTTAATCAAATATCATAATTTATAATTTAATAAATGTTTAATTTTTATTATATTTTTTGATACCGAGGAAGCATTCCGAAGGAATTAGACATCTAATTTCATTTTTCCCATTTCTCACATTATCATTTATGACAATGACCAACTCCCATCGCCATCATCACCACCTTTCCTTCAACGCCCGGTTCTCTCTCCTCTCTCTTCAACGCATCAGCCAAGAACCCTAATTTCACCACCGCTCTCCCATTCTCCGGTGAGTTCTCATCCTTTCTACCTCTAATCTCATTTTCACATACCTTTTTTTAATCCGATTTCCGATCTAGGCTCTGACATTTTCAAATCTATGCTCTCATTTCCATATGAGAAATGCCCAGATCCCGTTTTGGGACATGGAAATTGGGGGTGGTTTTGTTTGGAAACTTAAATGTGAGGGAGTATATGGTTGAACTATGGGATCTTTGGGGGATTTGTTGTAATGGGTATGTGTGGATTTGTTGCTGGATTTTGACTTTTGTGAGCTGGAATTGATGTTGTGTTTGGGGATTTTGGTGGGTTTGGGAGTTGCAAGGTTTGATTTTGTGAAACAGGGTTGTGGAATTTTGTGATTGATGAGCTTTTTTGTTGTCGGTTTTGTTTTTGGGTGTTTTGTGTGTGTTGTAGATTGAAAGATGGATGGTGAAGGTGGTCTGAATCTGCAAAACTGGGGTTCGTATCCGCCAATGATGAAATCCCACAATCAGATTCCTCTGCAGCTTATGCCAACCATGGACCGCAAGCCGTTTCTTGGAGGCAGAGAGTCCTCGTTCATGGCTAGCATGACCGCGGGGTTTCATAGAGATTGCGGGACTCCTGCCTCGCATTACCAGATGGATTACATGAGGGATTGGATTGCGAGGGAACCTAATAGGTTCTCGAGCAATGGGTTTTCTGGTAATCATGGATATTCTGTCCCGACAGATTCTTCTTCGACTATTCAACATCAGCCTGTGCAGTTGATCCGGCAGCCGGATTCTTCTAGTGAGGAGAGGATGGTTCGGACGGATGGGTTCACTGCTGAAAGCAGCAATGGCCCTGCTAAGAAGAGGTCAGCCGGAAGGCCTGAGAAGGCTCCCAAAGCAAAGAAACCTAAAAAGGCCCCTAATGGGGCGAAGGAAGGAGTCGGTGCGTCTGCTCATCGAGCCAAGGCCCCGAAGAAACCTGCTGAAGTTGTAATAAATGGGATTGATATGGACATTTCCAGCATTCCCATACCTGTTTGTTCGTGCACCGGAGCCCCTCAGCAATGTTACCGTTGGGGCTCCGGAGGATGGCAGTCTGCTTGTTGTACCACGGGTATGTCAATGTATCCACTGCCGATGAGTACAAAGCGGCGTGGTGCAAGGATTGCCGGGAGAAAAATGAGTCTTGGAGCCTTTAAAAAGGTGTTGGAGAAGCTGGCTGCTGAAGGTTACAACTTCTCTTCTAACCCCATTGATCTGAGGACTCACTGGGCAAAGCATGGCACCAACAAGTTTGTTACCATCAGGTAGATGCACACTTTCGGATTCCACAAGTGGCCTCGACATGGGTTTGGTTTGGCCTGGCCTGCTGCTCATGTACACATGTATGTGGCTGAAACTGAGGTTCCGTCGATGGGTCTGTTGTTCATTAACTTACTTTCTTGCAACGTTCTCTACGTTGGGGATATCTGACATGTTAGTTTGATTATCTTTCCTGCCCTAGTTTTAGGATCACCACTGATGTACGACTGCCTGGCTAGGAAAGTAGTGGATGTGATTCTATTAATTTCTTTTTGGCAGTCCATGTTTAACAGCCATTTATCATCAAGTTGTTGCTTTGTTATCATCTAGTGTAGGATTTGCTTGTATCTATCTGTATTCTGTACTATCTGAGGTAAAAAATCATGGTTCATCCTTTTAAGTCCAAAGCTTTCAGGATTTTTGAAGTTTTGTTGTGTCGTCGTGGGTTTCAGCTTTCCTGATCTGATAGGTCTATTGTTTCTAATGGTAAAGGAATATGTTGAAATGAATCTGTTGCCATGTCTTGTGCGCAGAATCCAACCGTTACAGCTGTGTAAACTACAGCATCAAATTGTGGTGCACATATATCTGTGACATGATTGAGGAATTGCAAAAGATCCTACATATTCGAGATGAGTGCGTGGCGTTATTGTGGTTTTTATCCTGTTTATTTGTTTCGATAGATTTGGACTGAATTTTTATGTGGTTTATGATTGATATATTGATGGTAGCAAATCCGAATGGAAATGTTCCATATTTACCTACATCAGCATCGCGATTAATGGAGTGAATCCGTGATCACGGGCGCGGATTTAACTTCTGAACCTCCGAGACTCTGATGTCGGAGAACTGTTGGCGGCTTTTACTCAACTACCCAAACAAGATATCTGTTATGCTATTTTGCAATGGAATTGCATTTAGGGAAACAAGAACTTTATTTATCTGAATGCTCAAATCTTGTGTGAATATTTCGTAGCATCTTAGTTGATTGTTATGTTTTTTTTCTTTCGTTGTTCGTCTTGCCTGAGTGTCGTCTCCAAAATCTCTACCTCGGCCTTTTTGGAGGTAGAGAGATCGAGCCCGGAGACTCCAAGTTACTAATTTGTTTAATGTAGTCAAGTGCTGGCTAGGGCAGTGAGTTGGTTGCTTTTATGCTTGATGAATTGCCTCTACGCTCAACTATAGTCATGGACATGACTGTCTCGTGCCCGGTTTTCTGATTACTATAGTCTATGGCAATGTCTGGTCACATAGGGTTCTGTTTTGATGTATGTAACGGTGTACTCTTGCTTTAACAGATCAGTTTACGGCGTAATATACCGAGGAAAAACATGAAAACATCGACTATGACATGGAAAAAGTTCATGATAAAGTTGATTCATGGATGATTTATAGAGAAAGTTGAGAACATCCCTAAACCAACGAGTATAAGGATATAAACATATTCTAGCAAAGACATCTAACAACTTTTTTCTACTTGTAAATAGGTTGTACTGAAATGACGCAGTGCTGTGAAGGACTAAAATTGCAACGTGAAGTTGGGTTGTCCGTCATCTGAGACTGACTTTTCATATGAAACAGGAATCGGCTCAGACCTTTCAGGGCAGCCATACGTCGTCAAACTAGCACTCGTGGCATCGTAATTTGGCCCCGAGATACTCAAAGGCACCTTCATATCATATCTCACGCATTCTCCAAACTCTTTCACCCTGTCCGGCACCCGAATAGAGTAATTAACAACCTTAAACTCCGCGTGAAAATCTCTGCGCCTGCTGTCTTGCGACCAGAAGTTGTTGGGGTATATTGATCGAGATCTCAAACGCATACAAGTAATTGTAAGACAATAAAGCGAAACGATGAACACAGAGATTTAACGTGGTTCAGTCAATTTGACCTAATCCACGGCCGCACCAACATAAGGAATTTCACTCTCATAATTAGGGTTTACAATTACAGGGTATTTATAACCAAACACCCAACTTGAGCCAAAAGCCCATCACCCAACTTGGGCAAAAAAAAAACCCATTCAACAGCGAAGCCCAAATCAGACTCCACAACTCAACAATCTCCCACTTGGAGACTGATCACATCAACTGCACTCCAATGCAACTCTAGCAAACCCAAAACTGCAACTCCTCCAGGCTAGTGCGGCGCCTTTTCAACAATCAATCATGAAGGCCAGTTGAAGCTATGGCTTCAACTTCTCTGTAGTAACTCCCTTGGTCAACATGTCTGCAGGATTCTTAGACCCAAGGATCTTCCTCAGTGACAAAGTGCCATCACTTATCAACCCTCTGATG